>CM019755.1:30019000-30056773 GCA_009761765.1 Phenacoccus solenopsis | reverse complement strand
ATGTGTAGAATCAGGTTTGGTAATTAATTTGGCACGAGATGTCGATATTCGGTATCTCCGGCTGGATGTTGCGTTTCAAGGTCGTAGTAGCTAGATAATATCTAAATCTTATCTGGTAATCGTGAACGTATTTTTTTCCCTCTATTTTGTTTGTACCGATTGGTTATGTGTAATTACGCGTGTGTATGGCGGCGTGTTTCGATGTTTTTCTCGTTCAGTAATGAATAAGACGCTTACGACGTTTTCGTAGGTCAAAATAAGAGACATTTTGTGCCGCATTTGGTGAGTCCGTTTTTGGAGATGACGCTGATACCGGAAGAAGAGCTTAGGAAGTCTACGATACCGATATTTTTCGACATGATGCAGTCCGAATTCTATTCCAGTCGTGATGGCTTAGGTGATACGGCTACGATTAAATATAATTTTTCAGAGGTACGTAAGATGGTGTATTTTTGCCGGGTTTTTTTCACGACCGACGATTGAAATTATATCGTATGAATGTTGATTTTTTTCGTTATCTCGTTAAGTTGATAACATGTTGCTTCTTTGTTTTGATAAATTAGAAATTCGAGGAATTTAAACAATTATTTTGAGTGGTTGAAAAAACACATGCTTATTGGCTGCGATTGAAAAGAAAAGAACATACCTCCCTGATGTATTGCCCCTCTCTCACTCCCTCCTCATCTCTCTATCTAAGTTTAAGAATGGCATCTGCGAATATGCATGATCTTGGTTGGATGGATGAATATTGAATATGTCTAATATATTTGTCTGGTTGGTTGGGTGCCGCAAATACAGTCACCGCTACGCCTCTTCCCCTATATATATTCATTGTTTATTTCTTCGTTTATTTGGTTTTTCTATTTTATTTATTGGGAGCAGAAAAGAACCGGCCCTCACTCACCCTTATTAGGGTATTGGGGACCGTGTATATCATTTATTTTGTCAATTAGAAAATCCTTAATAATGATAAGTGATAACCCAATAGCAGTTGAATACGCCATTTAAAAAAAATAATAAAATAAAAATCTCCTTCTCCATCTCCCCCTACCACACCATCCCCCTTCCTATCTCCCCTCCCTCCCCCTCCTTCCTTCTCCCATCCACATAATTTTAATGAAAAAAAAATTAAAACGAAAAATTAATTAATGTATTAAATTTAATAGAAAGAAGAAGTTCTGGTGGGGGCATAATTACTATTTTTTTTTATTCTGATATCCACGATTAACAAGACTTAGGCCAATTTTATCTTCATTTTTTGTTCAGTAGTTTTGTCTTCTTTAGAAATTTGAAAATTTTGTCCGTAAATTGGAGACCAATATTTATTTATTATTTCTTCAAAAAAAAAAAAATTATGTAATTTTTTACGAAAAATGTATATTTCAGTCTTTTTTTTAACAAATAATATTTTTTTTTTGTTTTTAATAATTTTTTCTACTAACTCCCTAATATACAGCAACTAGAGCTGGAGATGTATGCTAAATTCTGAATCCACTTTCACACATGATATTGGAGGGGAGAGGGAGAGGATACGAGCCCGTAGCCAGCCGACTTGGTCAGGGGGGCTAATGAAATTTTAGGGAGGGCAAAATTTTATATTATTTCGTGACTCGTGTTCGGATCGTTGGTTGATTGGTTTTTTTTATACTTGAAAATTTAAAATTGAAAATTCAATTCATTTGTCAAATAATAATAACTAGTGCCTCCTCGCCCCTTCGGGGCTCGTAATAAAAATTAAATGAAGAAAAAAGTTATTTTATCAGACGAGTACTGCTACATTCCAAACTGCACAACCCAATTTATTTTTATTTGTTACCCCCACCAGCCCCTTTATATCTTATACCTCCCATTTTAAACAATTCTACAACTTTACCCTTACTCTTGCCTATGTACGAAGCATTTATTGAAATTTATCACCTTTTCTTCCTTTTGTATACTTGCTACTCATAACAATTTTATGACTTACCCTTGTGCATGTACCAGGCTTTTATTAAAATTTACAACCTTTTTTCCTTTATATTTATGTGCTATCCTTTATATACCTTTTATACCTGCTATTTAAAACCAGGATGCGCGCGCATCTCTAAACTGATTCCATTTTGATTTTAATATATAGAGAGATATCTAGTGTATAGCTAAAAATTTTACTAGGGGGACATTGCCTCCTTTGCCCTCACCTGGCTACGGGCCAGAGAGGATATAAACCTCAAAATGTGGTGAGGATACACGAGAGGTGAAAAATTTTTCATAGAGGTGTCATGTGAGAACATAAGCCCAAGCGACTAGCCTATTCTGATTTTAGCTTCCTAAGTGAATTGAGAATGATAGACCTGTTTTAGCGAGGAATGTTATTATTTTTCGAGCTTCTCGGAAGCGATGGGAATGTATTATTTTTTTATTTTTTTATTCGATGGAAGAATAATAAATTACAATTTACGAAGAATTCTTTGTGTCTTATTTTTCGTGAAAAATTAAATTTTTTTTTTTAATGGAAAAAAAAATCATTATTTGTTTTATTTCTATTTCAAAAATTTTTCGTTTTCGACTTTTATTTGATTATCAGTTTTTTCAGTTGGGTTGTTAAAATAATTTTATGTATTGTAATTTTTAATTTTTTCAAATTAAGGAAAAAACTGACTATAGTGGCGAAGTTTAAACTTTTTGTATTCAAAAAATTCCTTATTTTAATTTCACTTCAATATCGTAAATTTATTTGTAATTAAACTTAAAATTTCTTTTATTATTTTCTGCAAAAAAAAAATTGATATTTGGTCAGTATTTTTGGGAAAAAACACTTCTATTGATTTATTTATTTATTATCATTTTTCCCACTCTAGACTAATTTTAATTTTATCATTTTTTTTTTTTTTTTTAAATTTAAATGAACATACCATGTACAGCGATTCGGTTATCAAAACGATTTTATTTTTTGTTTAAGTTTTTTCGTTTTTATAATTTTTTTTTTAATGCATACTAAATGTTGGAAAGGTAGTCTGGGAGCCTGCTAACATTTACATTTTAGTTATTTATTATTTGATAATTATGTATTGAAAGAAAAAAATTATTAATATATTTGATAATTTCGTCATGGAATAAAACCATTTCACTTGATTTCAGCACAAAAATAAAATTTGGAATTTATTTCAATCTTGAATTATTTTTTGATTTTTTTTTCTCGCATATTTGATGTTTATAATTGCTTTTGGTTTTTGCGTCATGATGGGGGTGGGGGATTTATGAAAACTTCAATTGGGGTTCGGTCATCTTGAATGTTATTAAGAGAAGGGCTGATATCGGACGAAGTAGAATTTTTTTTAAACATGGACGAAAGAGAGAGAGAGAGAAAGACAGACAGATAATTTATGGATATTGAACATTTTTTTGATTTACAAAATAAATGATATGTACGGCCGCCAATACCCTTGTGAGAGTGAGTGGGAAAAAGAGAAAGAGAGAGAGTGAGAGAGTGTGTGTACGAGGAGAATATATCAGAAAAGTGGGTTCTTTTCTTGTCGGTCGCAAGTGGGCTACTACGCTCACCACCTAGGAACGAGGACTTTTAGTATGTTGTTAGTGAAGCTGGTATCTACATATTTACTAAAAAAAATTTTGGTGGGAAATTTCTTAAGTAAATGATCTTAATTGCTCTAGATTCTGGATTCACTGGACTATTGGAAACTAAAGTGAAATTTTTTTGCTTTCAGAAATTTTTTTTGTTTTTTTTTTTTATTATTTATTTATTTATTCATGAAGCTCAAATTTTCAGTGTAGTCGTATTACTTTTGATGAATAATTTTTTTCATTTTTTATTTTGCATTGTTTAACGTAAGATGAATCAATATTTGTTGCAATAATATATTTATATCAATTATTATTTTTTTAATATTTACCCTAATATAAAATAAATTTTTATTTCAACTTGAATAAAATACTAATGATGAAGAAAATTTATTTTAGTAACAATTTGTTATTAACATTTTCTCTATGAAATTTAATTGAAAAAACTATTGCTGTTTTAGGCGAAACCTCGAATTCGAATAGTTTAGAAAATTACAAATTTCAATTTGATTTCAGACTTGTCAATTTTTTTTATCATTTTTTTATGAATAATTATATTGATTTATCGTTGCTCAGCTGCGAGAGTATTTGCAGCATACAACTTATTTTTATTTTGTTTTTAATTTGTTGATTGAATTCAACTATTTTATATTATTATTCGTGCGTATTTTCAATTTCATATAATTTTTTTTTGTATGACGAAATCACTTCTATTTTTTTTAATACTGAAGTCCAATAGTGCAACGTACTGTTTTGTTGAAAATTAAAAATTCATTTCAAATTCATTCCGATTCTGCAAACACAATGGAATATTTTGAGAAATGATTTCTCCACTTTTCTACGAAATTACATAGAGATCTATGGTTATTACAAAACGATCATCGAACCAAGGTCGAAATAAATTTCGTAACCGAACAATCGATTCGATTACAACAAAACTGAAACGCCACAAAAGCCCCGTATGTAACCGTCGTATTATATTTTTGTTCTTTTGTTCGCAGTTCGAAAACGAGATGATAGCGAAACTGGATAACTTGGTGGAGAGCGGTAGCGGCGACGAACAGTACAAGAATTTGTTCTCGAACATTATGATGAATTTATGCGAGAACCATACCGTGATGAAGGAACAGGTTAGAAGACGTGTTAGCGTATCGAAAATTCCCCGGTGGGAGTAATGGATGGTGAATGATAAATCGTCGAATACAAATATTGATTAATTGCCTTAGGGAGTTCGATTCGTGTCAATAGTGACTCGTTTGATGGAACGGTTACTCGAATACAGATGCATAATTAATGACGAAAGTAAAGAAAACCGAATGATATGCACGGTTAATTTATTGGTAAGTGGTACTCGCTAGAGGGTGGGGGGATGTACGAAATATGCGAAAATATCGGTGTATTTTTTTTGTCTTTCAATTTCTAAGGATTTCTACAACGAAATAAATCGAAAAGAAATGTACATCCGATACGTGAATAAATTATGCGCGTTACATTTGGAATGCGATAATTACACGGAAGCGGCGTACACGTTGCGATTACACAGCAAATTGTTGTCGTGGTCAGATACGCCGCTACCCCCTTTGCTGCGAAGTGCCAAGTATCCGCATTGCGAGACCCATAGGCAGCTGAAGGAAGCGTTGTATCAAGATATGATCGTGTTCTTCGATAAAGGAAAGGTAACGCGATGCCTACAATTCACACGTTCGAGCGATAAAAGAATTTTTTCATAGCGCCATTCTGTTGTTTTAGATGTGGGAGTGCGCGGTATGCGTGTGTAAGGAATTGGTGCGACAATACGAAGAAGAGACCTTCGATTATGCTCAACTGAGCTCGTTGTTGAAACGTATGTCGCAGTTTTACGACTGTATTATCAAGCAACCGAGACCGAAACCGGAGTATTTTCGAGTTGCTTATTATGGTAAAGGGTTCCCGTCGTTTTTGAGTAATAAGGTGAGCGTGTTTGAAATGGACGATGGAAGAGATTTTTTTGCAATGCATTTAATAATTATTTTATTTTTTAATAGGTGTTCGTGCATCGTGGTAAAGAGTATGATAGACTGACTGACTTTTGTAGTCGTATGATGAACCAGTATCCGAATGCTGAACAAATGACTAAGTTGACACCACCTGGAAATGATATATTAGAGTCTTCCGGACAATGTATCCTTTGTTTATTTTTCCGTCGTTTTACGACTTTGCATTAAATTTCCCAACTGCTTCTCGCAGATACACTGGTGTGCGAAGTACTACATAAGGTTTTGGCCGTTCGTTAGTCAACACACATATACAGTTTATAGGTTTTTGTTTTTATCAATAAGTGCTTTACAAAGAGTATCGGGCGCCGTCAATGCCCTCTAGACTCCATACTCAACAATTAATAAACGTAATCGTTTCACACTATCGTGTTATCATTTGCTGACCCGTAAATGCCGGCAATAAATTGAACGAGAGGTCAATTTTTTTATAAAGCTACACTATGTGGATTGCTTTGTATTTGGAAATAGTGCAGAATTCAGAGATGATGTACAATTATATCTTGGACACCAGATAACAAAAATAAAAGTGGGGCCCAAAAAATAAGATAGGTGATGCCTTTGCCAAATATCTTGATAACAAACAGTTTTATAGAGTGGTGACCGACCAGCTCGAATGGATCAGGTTGAGGGAGGCCTTTGCCCAATCAAAAAGTTGGCCTATGGACTAATTATGTGATACTAATCAATAAATTTTGTAAAAATCTGTACAAATCTAATGAAGATCAAATCAATCAAATCAAATCAAATATTTATTTGCCCTTAATGTCCGGCGACTTCTGTCGCGTATGGACGGGCGATTATTATTACATTTTTTTTTTTTTTTTTTCAAATATAAACATGGATATAAACATACATAAATGGCTGGTATAATAATAATAAATAATAATAATAATTTCTTTTTTTATTACAACAACTAAAAAAAAGAGTTTCCGTTCATAATTTACAAATAGCAAAGAAAAAAAATCGAATTTTTACTACGAAAAAAAATTTCAAACTCGTTATGGCAACTATGCATGTTACTCCACTATGCATCACTGTGATGGTACTTTAACGTCCAAGCGTCTAACTAAATTGCACGGACTATAGGTAGGCTGCTTCGTATAGAAGCTAAGTGTTGTACGAAATAATGACGAATAACAAAATTTCAATTTGGTTGAGAAATGAAATTATTTCATCATTAATTATAATTTTTCTATTTTATGTATTTTAATTTTTTTTTTTTTGTATCAGAATAATTAAAAGGGCCTTGGTTAGACTGAAAAGAATTTTATTAGCTTTCGAAAACTAATGACATTAGAGACTGGATTACTGCGTAATGATACCAATATCAAGTATTTTATTTAAAAAAGTAGGCAGCTGTGCATCGTTGCTGGAGCTGAGTTTTTAATTATGGCTTGTTTACTAGGGCTCACTATATCATCTGACACCATAATAATAAATTTATGACCTTTTATTTGACCACTAGAACATTTTTTTAAGACAATAATGCCATCTCCTTTACCTCTAAAATCACGGGCGAAGGTGAAATTAGTCTTGAGCCATATGGTTCATTAAGCCTTCCTCAAGTTGTGGCCATCCACCATTTTGAATCCATTTTTAATTGATTTCATTGTAAATTCATACGATCATGTTCTAATCATTTATAATCCCATATGTGAAGTGTAACTTCATGGGGGAGAATACGCATGAAATAATATTGAAAAAGAAAATGTAGGCAACCATGCCGCATTACTAGAGCTAAATTTTTAATTAGTGTTAGTTTATATTTACAAGTAAAGTTTTCCAGCCCACAGGTCACATCTATTATCGAGTCCAGAAGCCCTACCTTATCGCTCCCTAAAAAGACTCGAAAAGTTGAATTTTGAAATATGCAGTACTATTTATCAACAAGAACTACAAAAGCGCATGTCTTTCAAATTTCAGCTATTTGAGACTTCATAAGCCTTGCTTAAGGTTTAGCTATTCGCCATTTTGGAATATAAATGCTCATGTTCTGGTTACAAGGAAAAAGTTTGAACTTTTAAGGCGAATTTACTAAGGAGATACAATCTTTGCGTTTCAGGCCATTTGTAATTATTTAGCAAATGTCCAACTTTTTGGTACGTATATTTTTCCCACCAAACGTAGCGCCGGCAGGTATTCATAAAATTCGCTGAAAACTCGATAAGAGACTCTTCTTAGCGACAAAAGCACTTTTTCGATTTTTCAATAAAATTCCAAATGGCGTATCCCTCAAATTTTGAGGGTGGGGTGGAGAAGTGGCGAATAGCTCAAACTTTTCGTTTTTGATCTCATGTAAAAGAGTGAGTCACGGACACCGACATATTCAAATTTCAGTTTCTAAGTACGTTTTGAGGGGAGTTAGAGCTAAAAACAGCTTTTTGAGGAAGTTTTGAGTAAGGAAATTTTTTTGAATTTTCCGTATCTCTTCACCAAATCGACCTAGAAAGGTGAAACTTTGTATGTGAGGTTAGTTGGTGACTAGAATATGACCTTTTGAATTTGAGTCAAAATGGGTACAAAATGGCGGATTATCAAAATTTGAGTAGAACTTGAGGTGTCTTACTTTAGTAAAAATGCAATAAGTATGAACTCATATGATTATTGGGAATAAAAAGTATATGTTATCCCAAATTCACTTCCATACATGATGTTGGAGGGGAGAAGGAGGGATTATTGATCTTAAAATGTGGTGGGGTACATGAGAGGTCGATAATTTTTTATTGTGGTGTCATATGATAAAATGAGCTTAAGTGACTAACTTACTCTAATTTTAGTTTCCCAAGTGAATTTGGGGGGGAGGTAGAGCAAAAATTGCTTTTTAGAGGGGAAACTATCGCAGGAAATTTCACGAACGTTTCATATCTCGTCACCACATCGACCTAGAAAGGTCAAACTTCGTTTGCAAGATTAGTTGCTGTCCAGAATATGGCTTCTTTTTTTGAGGAGCCTTAAGTAGTTATAATTTGAAAAATATGTGTTCATATGATTATTTCGTAATAAGAAATACAACGTTTGTTCCAAATTCAACTCCTTAAGTGGCTTATTTTTTTATGTCATTTCCCTTCCAAAAATCATTATTTGCTCCAACTTCCCTTCATATTAATTTAGGAGCCTATTATTGAAATATTTCACTCAGTTGGGCTCACTTTATCATCCGACGCAATAATCATGAAATTTGGATATTACATTTTCTCCTACCTCATTTTGTGGACATTAGCCCATTCTCCTTCACTCCTAAATTACATGTGAGAAACTGGCATGCAGCATACTCTCAATACTAAAAATCATATGATTTCACATTTATGAAATCTAACTCTATTTGAGGCTTCTCAAACCTTTCTCAAATTTTGATCATCTGCCATTTTGGATCCATTTTGACTCAAATGTAAAGGGTCATATTTTGATTTCAGTTTAACTTCACGTACGAAGATTTACCTTCTCTGATGGATTTGATGAGGAGATATGAGAGATTCAAAAAATTTCATGACTCGAAATTTCCTCAAAAAGTTTTTTCGCTTTTGATCCTCTTCAAAATTATTTTGGAAGCGAAATCTGAATGTGTTAGTATCCGTGACTCTTTCTTTCATATAAAACCGAAAAGTAAACTTTTGAGCTATTTTTCCACTCTCCACTCCATCTCAAAATTTGAGTGAACCATCATTTTGTGATGAATCATAGCAACAAAAATTTCAGTTCTTTAAAATACCACAAAGTATCTTTCGTCAAATTTTCAACTGTTTTCATCACTACCCAGTGACGTTACTGGTGGGGGAAAAATATATATAAATATACAATATACTAATAAGTTTAACGTTTATCATATTGTTACAAATAACCTGAAACACAAAGGCAGGGAATCCCCTCTTGCCCTCTCTCTTCTAAAATCAGGTATGCTCTATGTATTTTCCTTATAACATGGTTCAGACTTACAAATCAATCACGTCGAACCTATCATGGACGAGAGAAAGCAAAAGCTTTTGAATAAATCCGTAAACGAACAAATCTTAAGCTATCACAAGTAAAGAACTGTTGGCAATTCATTTTGTGAAAAATTTTCGAACATGAATTCTAATTTTTTTTTTTTCGCTACCGACAGAGTGAACAGTATTTCAAAATTCCAATACTCCAGACCATTTTACAGTAAAGACGGAGAAGCCGACGAGGAAAACGGTTTCGCTAATTTATGGCTAGAGCGTACAGTACTAGAGATCTCGTCACCTTTGCCAGGTATTTTGAGGTGGTTCCCAGTGGTATCTGCGGAGACTTATTTAATTAGTCCGCTTAATAACGCCATTGAAACGATGCAAAATGCTAACAAGTGAGTTGAACGAGAAGAACAACGATTTGCGATGAACGAAATTTGAATAATTTTCTTCTTGTTTTAGGAAATTGAGGGAAATGGTCATTTCGTATAAAAACGACGCCACGTTACCATTGAATCCATTAGCTATGAAGTTAAACGGTATAGTAGACGCGGCTGTAATGGGAGGTGTAAATAATTACGAAAAGGTGCATACCTCTTTGAATAGTAATAATGAATATTCAAAAATGGGAATAAAACTCGAATTCACTCACATAGGCATTCTTCACGCCGGAATACGTGGAAAAACATCCGGAAGATGTTGATCTCATTAATACCTTGAAAGACTTGATCGCTAGCCAAATCCCGTTGTTGGATATCGGTATCCAAATTCACGGCCAAAGAGCTCCTCCTTCGTTGGCACCTCTGCAAAAACGAATGGAAGAACAGTTCTACGAAATGAAAATTCGAATCGAAGAAAAATACGGTAAAAAGGTGTGTCCATATTATTCAGACTGATTGTAAAATTTAAAGCGCTTCACCATATATGTTTTTTTTTTAAATCGATTTGCTTTGAGGTTTAATGATTTCATTGCAATTTATTGAAAATTTTAACCCTCAGAACAGGTCGATATTCCACTCTCCAATGACGGATTCGATATTTGAAAATTATATCATTCTTAAAAAATTCCAAAAAATTACTTTTAGGTAATTTTAAAATTTTTTCTTCCATTGGTAATCTTTAGTTGCTCAAAGGGAATGAAAAATTCGTTACGGAATCGTTTAATTTTTAGAAGGGTTAAAATTTTTCTCCGATTTATTCAGACATTTATCATTTCATCTATTTTTAAAAATTAAGTGAATGCATATGCATAACTTAATACTATGATGTATGGTATGAACTCCATTTTTACCTTAATGGACTCGAGAGATGCGTTGTGTCCATTTTTCATTTTTCACGGGTTCTGAAAATTTCCTATGATATAAATAAAATATTATACACGATTTCGATACCCAGTTATAAATAATTTAAGAATCTCTAAAATATAAAAAATTGAGCATAACCTTTCTCCCGAGTTCATTTGGCAGATATCTAGTCGATATTATTTATCTAGCGTGTTTCACCTCACTATGTGCTCCTTCATATCACGTGTAGAACTACTCATTTGACATTGATGAATAATATTTTGCCTACCTTAATTATTGAAGGAGCTAAAAAAGTTTATCGTACTTCATTGTATCCTTCATTGACGTACCATTTAATGTAACAAAAGCCAGAAGAACGAATGATGAGAAGTTATATGTGTTTGATTAGTCGCTGAATGGGCAGGAATATAAAGGTTTGAAAAATATTTTTTCATCATCGGTAATAGCCTGTTCAAAAAATTTTTATTTCGTCATCTAAGTCAGATAAAGATATCCCGTTTCTATTAAAATATTGTCTATACGTTTAATGTAGTATTACTGGCAAAAATCTGGTAAGAGTGGAGGAGATAGATAGAAAGAAATAATAATAAAAAAAATGTAAATAATAATAGTAAAAATCTTTTCTCTCTTTTTTTGCAGATAATATTAAATATGAAAACCTCACCCTCCCCCGACCCTCGCTTTCCAAATCAAGTAGGTTGTAATAGCTATAATTCTTGAGTTAAAAATTCAGCCAAAAATGTTCTATTGACTAAAGATGTTGGGGTTTCCTTTCTGTTCCTCTTTCTCATCAAAATTATTTACAAGAATATTTTCGCCATAATAAATAATTTTATTGATAAAATACTACTTGAAAATAATTTAATTGAAATTATTTGAAACTTTTTTCCTATTTTAATTATAATTATTTTTTTCCTATATTTAAAAAAATTCCTGTAATCCCTTATTACATTTTCAAGAACATACTCTATGTATAGGTATACCCTTTAGATAGTTCTAGAAACAAAAAAAAAATAAATAAATAAATAAAATAAATAGCATAACTAGAGCTGAGTCGAGTAAACTTTTCAACCCCACAGGTCACATCACCCTCCCTCCCCCTCCCATCGCTCCCCAAAAATATCCAAAAGTGCATATTTTTAAATTTTAGATGTTTGGAGCTTCTCAGTCCTATCTGAAATTTTGGTCATCAATCATTTTTGACCGATTTCTGATCGAAATCTAATTTTAGGTGTCTTATTTTGGCCCCCAACTACCACTTATAACAAGTTTGATTTTTCTAGGTCAGTTTGGTGAAGACGTACGTGAGATTTATAACATGTCTCACCGCGATTTCCCTTATAAACCTCATTTTTTGCTTTAACTCCCCTCCGTATAAATTTAAGAGGCTAAAAGTGAAATATCTTAATCATTCCAGCTCATTTTATTATTTGACACCATAATCCATGATTTCGACTTTTCATTCACTTTCTCCCCTCCCTTCTCCCTCCCTAAACATTTTAAGTCCTCTTTCATAATCACGTGTGTAGTTCAAATTGGCGTACAGCATTCATTACTGGAAATCATACGAGTCCTCGTTTATCAGATCTGAGCTGTTTGAGGCTCCTCAAGCCTTTCTCAAATTATTGCGATTTGCCATTTTGGATCCATTTTGAACCAGTTTCGAGACATCATGTTCTAACCATCAACTCGGAGTTTGACCTTTGCACGTTGATTTGGTGAAGACATGTGCAAGATGGAAGAAATTTCATGACTTAGAACTTCCACAAAAAAACTGGTTTTTGCTGCAACACCTTTCTATGTACATTTGGTGGGCTGAAATTTGGATATATTGATGTCTGTAACTTAGTCTTTCGTGTGAGACCAAAAATGAAAATCTCAAGTCATTTACCTCTCTTCACCCCCTCTCATGATTTGAGTGAACCGACATTTTGAGGTGAATAGAGAGAAAAAAAAAGTCGTTTTGTGCAATTTCACAAAGTCTCCCGCCAGATTTATAGCATTTTCATTCATATCTCAAAATTGCTTCTTGGGGGGGAGGGGGGTGGTAAACATTTATATTCATAATATATGTATGATTATACCAGAAAGTAAGACGTTATTCATTTGATTACATATGACCATGGATTTCCCCCTCTCCAAAGTTTCCTTCGATAATTAAGTAAGCTATAGGTACCATCTTTGATTAAAAACTCAGCTAAAAAAATTATTGTTGATAAAAAATTTTCTAAATTTAGCTTTAAGGGAACAATTTTTTTAAATTATCAGCAAAAAAAAAATATACGACATAATTACTAATTTTTCTATAATTTTTACACTTTTATTTCTCCCTCTTCAATGCTACCAATTTTTCGTCAGTGATACTACATTGCATACCCTACATTTTAGAGGCAACAACGTATTTTTATCTAACTTGTATGATGGAATTCAAATTTTTGAAATGGGTCTTTACAGAAGTGAAACATGTTTTTCCAACCTGTATATTTCAGCTCCTTCGGCAATTAGGGTAGGCAAACCCTCGTACGTGAGTATCATATGGGTTGCCCTACGTGTAATACGAAGGAGCCAATGTTGAAAAGAAACATCCTGTATTATTGATTTTTCAATATATTATATAAATTATCTCATTTTTTGAGAAACATGGAAGAAAATAATTTTAATCTTGGAAATTCGAAAAATGGTCAAAAATTTTTTTTCATTCTTTGAGTACTTGAAGATGACATGCACGCACGAACAGTCTCAGATTTTGTCATAATATTTAATTATTTGCTATTTTTCTTAATTTTGTCTGTCTTATCAGTGAGATAAATGTTGATTTGGAGAACTGAAATTTTTTCTGTGGACTTATGAATTTATTAAGAATCTATAAAATCCTAACTCAGATCAATTAATTAAAAAAAAAAAAAAAAAAAGAAATTTTTCAGTTCCAATAATACCATATTATAACTCGTCTTTTCTCCAGGTCTGCGACATAAAATACGAAAATATTAAATTCCGTCGACGTACCACCACCGGTCACTCATTCAACACTTATAACAGCGAAGATAGATTATCTCAGACGAGCGTCGGATCAGCCGAGTAAGTTGTATGGCGTATTTGGACGAGCTTGATGGGCAGCACGCACGCTACACATACTGTACTTCAGCACCTTCGGGTGCGATAATTGAATGGCTTGTTTGGCTTTAAAGATTACAAAGAAGTATCGGGTATTCGTGTAATTATAGTATACGTGTGTTGCACCCCTATCCTCTTTTTTTTAGATTGTGTGTAGCTTTTGATGTATTGAAGTTTGCTTTTTTTTGCGCATGTATATTAGGGGACGATCTTTACGAAGTTTTGTTAATCTGACGAGTCCTTTTTCTTCTACTCCCACTTTGTGCAGGTAATGACGAAGAGTAGTTTATATTTATTTATTAATTTTTTTTTCTCTCGAAATGGTATTTCGCATGGTGTAAAATTTTCTTTTATTTAGATAGCATATTTATGTTCATAAAGCTTGATAATGGAAATGAAAGAATGATCGTTATGCTTATCGCTAGCACGTCCGATGCACTCGTCTTAATCAATAATGAATTGATGCTAAATGTAATTTTTTCTTCTTGCAGAACTCACAATGCGTCTAAGACTTCGCTAATGTCTGCCAATTCGTTGTCGTCGAGTATAGCGATGTTCGCAGCTCCCGTACTGTCGAACTCGACTGTCTCGCCGCAGAAATTCGGTACCATTAGTTCGTTAACGAAACGCGAAAAAAAAGAAAGGAAGAAACGTCGTAATAGAACCGAAAGCAAGATATCCTTGGATTCAGAATCCATATGTTCCAAGGAGACTGCATACGTGGGCAATAGTCAGTGGTATACGGTACCGGTTAATGATCCGGATTCTGTATCAAATGCTTCTTATAATAGTAACACTCTGATGTCCCCTGTTTTCGATTCGCAAGATGTGAGTATTGATATTTTGAAGGTATTTAGATATATTCGTGCATCGAAACAAAGTAGTTTGTAGAGTCAGTGACGGATTTATAGAATTGTCGCCTTAGCATGTGAATCTGTATATTTTTATACGAATGATATAGTCACCTCCTTCCCCCTACGCCCCACCTAATCTTCAATAAATGGAACAAAATTTGATTCCATATTTGATAATTTGATTATTATAATTTTTTTCTATTAAAATACATTTTCCAATGTATTTACTTTGTTACGACTTAATTTATGAATTAAAAGTGACGGGCAATATGTACACAATAAAACAATTAATTCATTGTATTAATTTTTAACGTGATTCCTCTCCCCCCTCCCCCCCAAAAAAAACATTATTTGCTTCAAGTCCCCTACATATTAATTTAGGAGGCTAAGATTGAAGTATTTTAGTTACTTTGACTAACTTTATCACTTTACAACATAATCAGAACTTTTTCACATTTAGTTTACCCCTCACCACATTTTGAGGACAATAACCTTTCCTTCTCCCCTCCAAAAGCACATGTCAAGGTGAAATTGGCTTACGGCATACTTCTCATTACTACTAAACATGTAAGAGTTCACAATTATCGGATACAATTATCAAATCTGAGTCATTTGAGGTTCCTTCAGCTTTCCTCAAATTTTCATCACACACCATTTTAGATCCATTTTGAGCCAAATTTCAAGGTTCATATTCTAGTCGTCAACTAACTCTACATACGAAGTTTGACTTTTGCACGTCAATTTGGCGAAGAATTGTAGAACATTTGTGAAACTTCGTCACTCAAAATTTCCTCAAAAACAGTTTTTTGCTGCAACTCTCCTCCAAATGCACTTGTTAGCCTAAACTTCGGGTATATTGATGTCTGTGATTCACTTCTCCGTGTAAGACCAAGAATGAAATTTTTTGGCTATTTGCCTCCTCCCCACCAACGTTTGAAATTTGAGTAAGCCCCTATTTTGAGGTGAATGAAGAAAACAAAAAAAGCATTGTTCTGTTCGGAAACCCATAAATATTCTTTCGTCAAATTTTCAGCAATTTTCATCTATTCCTTCCGTCCCCCCTCCCCGCAACAACCTAAAATACATATATATATATATAGGGTCTCTCACGAAACGTTTGCCGAACTTGGGCCATAGATAGCACTCGAGTAGATTAACGAAAAATGTCCTCACGATAAGTTGCCTATTTTGCAAAATGAAGGAGCTATGATAAGTTGAATATTGACGAAGTAGTTTTCAGCTTTAAGTATTAATAAGTAATGTAGAGGGATAAAAGCCATACTCTTAGCATTACGCATCAAGGAACCTGATAGAGGGCGCTACATCAGATGCGAGTTGTACACTTGATGTACAGCAACAAGCCTTTATTAGAGGTCGCGCGGAAACGGAAAGTACTCATTCAACACTCCTCTTTCCCCACTGATCTCTGATGTCACGCGGCGGACCTGAAAACGCGCCGTAACATATAATTTTGCACTGTACTGTACAGCAAGTATGCAACTCATAGTGGGTGCAGCGCATTCTATCAAACTACACTTTTATCCCTCCATATTACTTATTATTACTCAAGGTTTTCAGGGAACGCAAATTTTTCTTAAAATTGATATTTGGTGTTATAAATCAAGAGTAGTAATAAAAAAAAGTGTAAGTAGCCATGCCGCATCACTGGAGCTGAGTTTTTAACTGGAGCTTGTTTTGATTTGGTAATGACCTTGCTTAATCCTTTATGACTACAGGCCATACCCAATACCAAGTCTGGAAACCCCTACCCTATCCTTTCCAAAACCACTTGAGAAGTTGAATTCGGAACAAATGTAGTATTTCTTGCCATGAAATAATCATATGAACAAATAATTCTCAAATTATAACTTTTGAGCATCCTGAAATTATCTTCAAATCTTGATTATCCATTTTTTAAATCCATTTTGACTCAAATTGAAGAGGTCATATTCTGGTCATTAAGTAATCCTACACACGAAGTTTGACCTTTTTAAGCCGATTTGGTGATGAGATATGGATGATTCATGAACTTTCTTGCCTTAATTTCCCCTCCACAAGCCGCTTTTTTGCTCTAGCTCCTCTCCAAATTCACTTGGGAAGCTAAAATCAGAATAAGTTACTCACTTAGGCTCATTTTATCACATGACATAGCAATAAAAAATTTTCGACCTCTCGTGTACCCCCACCACATTTTAAGTTCGATAACCTCTCTCTCTCCCCTCCTAACATCATGTATGGAGGTGAATAGGGGATATAGTATATTTCTTTTCCCCAATATTCATATAAGTTCATATTAATTACATTTTTCCAATTTAAGGCTCCTCAAGCTCTACTCAAATTTTGATAATCCGTCATTTTGAATCTGTTTTGGTCCAAATTCAAGAGGTCACATTCTGGGTCACCAACTAACCTCCCAAACAAAGTTTGAGTTTTTTAACTCGATTTAGTGGAAAGATATGGGGAAGTTTCAAGAAATTTCATGACTCAAAACTTCCTCAAAAAGCCGTTTTTACTCCAACTCCTCTCAGTATGCACTTAGGAAGCTAAAATTAGGATATATTAGTGTCCGAAACTCATTCTTTCATATGAGATCAAAAACAAAAAATTTGAGCTACTCGCCCTTTCTCCATCACCCCTCAAAATTTGAGTGATCCGCCATTTTGAATTTTTTCAAAAAAAAAGTATATTTTCGCATTTTTAAGAAGAGTTTCTCACCAAAATATGAGCGAATTCCATCAATACCCGCTAACGCTACGCGCGGGCCACAAAAAAAATTTCCTTAAAAAACTGGTTTTGCTCTAACTTTCCTCAAAATGCACTTAGGAAGCTATAATTCAGGTATGTGGGTGTCTGTAACTCACTTTTTCGTATGAGATCAAAAACAAAAAAATTGAGGTATTTGCCCCTTCTCCAGCTCCCCTCAAAATTTGAGTGATCCGCCATTTTGAATTTTTTTGAAAAAATAAAAAATACCGTTTTGTTAGATTTCCAATTAGAGTCTCTTACCAAGTTTTGAGCAAATTTCATAAATTACCGCTCGCGCTACGCGTGGAGGAAAAATATATACTTGTATACCAAAAAGTTGGACATTTGCCAGATGATTACAAATGGCCTGAAACGCAAATATTTGAAAACTCCACCCTCCCCCGAAGCTCCCATCCCAAATCAGGTAGGCTGTGATAACTGTTGTTTTTTAGTTAAAAACTCAGCTAAAAATGAAATTTTACTTATGTGAAAAATTTTCCAAAAATTAAAACTAAATGAGCTATTAGGGATGAAAAGTGAATTTTTTACATACATTTTCTTGTAAGAGAAAAATTTTTCATCAGAAACAAATATTCAACTTCACTAATGGATATTAGAAATAATGGGTAATTTAAATTATTTGCAAAAAATTGAAAAAATTTAAGTTCTTTGAGCTAAGCGTATTTTTATTATTTTTAAGAAGCGTGCTATGCTTCATTTTGCAAAATAGGCAACTTATCGTAAAGATATTTTTTGTTGGTCTACTCGAGTACTATCTATGGTCGAAGTTTGGTAGATTTTTCGTGGACGACCTTGTATAGCGAAAATTTGGGCATTCGTCTTATGAGTACAAATCAGGCTATTCGAATATTTTTTCCACGAATGATGTTTTGGTTTTTTGGACACTTTTAAGGCTTAACAACGATTATTAAGAATGTAGCGTATTAGGCAAAACTAACTCGGACAAAACTAACGACGTATTTTAAATTACTAGACAAGAAGTCTGAAACTGGTGCGATCGGACAGCGATAAAGGAAAACTGTCGAGACCATCTAGCGACTCGTCTTTCACCATGATTGACGCTAGCGGTATCCTGTTACCAGCGAATAGAGACTCGTTCGGTAAGTGGTAGCGTCGCATGCTTTTGTGTCGTAACGCTGGGTAGCTTTCGGGTGTCTGATTTTCGGTGTATACGTAAATTAGATTTTAGTATGGTATGGACGCATCTCTATAATAGAGTCGTGTTAGGTACGAATACGGACTCGACAACGACCAGTGAAGATGATCGCGTTCCTCCGCCATTACCGGCTAAGAATCGCGAAGTTGACTATAGCAATTTACCGAACGAAGTTACCACAGAGTCTCCATGCTCGACACCACCTCGCAATCTTAACACGGCACCGTTACATAAAGTTATAGATAAGGTAGTCATCATCAAAAAGTTACTTTGTGTTTCTTGATTTTATGTATTTAATTGCCGATATTTGTCGCAGTCTCAGTCGCAGCAAGATGTTTCAAAAGATGAGCAAAGCGATGAGCCGCCTCCCACGCCACCACCTAAGAAACCAGTTCATCGGTTTAATCATACGTTGGTATGAATTTTCGACCGATTCGAAAATTAGACTGAATCAAGTACCAAATTTTTTTTTCAATTTTTTCTTCGTGTCTGTTTCGTTCGAGTATCTGAGTGTATGAGGAGTTAGAAAATGGAAATTATTCCGCCATGCGGTTGTATTTCATTAGTGAATGTAATGAAAGTTATTTTAATTAAGAATTTTACCTGTTTTTTTTTTTCTCTCTCTCTGTCGTAGTTCAGTGTTTTAAATATATTTAAGCGGTAATTTAGTATCATTTGTATAGTACGTAATTTTTCGATTTCCTATTGTTTACTTTGTTGTGCTTTAATAAATTATTATTTTTTCATTTATTCATTTTTTTTAAACTGATCGTTGATTTTAAATATTTCGTCAGATTTTTAACATTTACTTTTTCAAAGTACAAAAATTGACAATTTTTTTTTTTTTAGCTAAATGAATCTACATTACTGCTTTATAGTTGCAAAATGAACCAAAAAATTTCAGCATCCATAACTGGGTCAAATATTGAAGATTTTTTGTATCAAAGGGCCATACTTCATATTCCGAACTTCAGAATAATAGCTATTCACCAATTTTTTAAATATTCAGGGGCTATAAAAGTATTTTGAATACGTGTGAAAAACTCCCATTTGATGTATTTTTGCATCACATTTAATACTCACAATTTGATAATTACTATTATATCAAAAATATGCTTGATTTCATCCCTTTAGGATTACAAAAAAAAAAAAAAAGGTTAGATGAATTTCAGTTTTCATTTGTTCTCAAGATGAAACTATTTGGCTTACAAATGTTACCCTATTGGCAAGGAATCCGCGTTAAAAACCGCAGCGCGGCAAAATGGGACTAGGTGCGACTTTAAAATCGCCAACGCGTTAATATGCGCGTATTTATTTACCGCATGCGAGATCGCTTGAAAAACCGTACCGCGTTGATGCACGGCTTTCAAGCCGCATAAAAAGTCGCGTATACGTTTAAAAACCGCATATAAAGTCGCACATACGTGTTCCTTATTGACAAAAATTCATCAAAAGTCGCGCAATAAAACGCTCATCACCTCCAACGAACTTCCTTTTTACCATGGTGGTGTTACGCGCATCATTGTTACCTATGTTACACTGAGTACGCTTCTAATTCCGCTTCAAAATCCGCTTCTGAACCTTTCCTGATGCAGATGTGTACTTGATCCGTGAATTAGTGGAGTGCGCCATCCTGGAAGATAGCAAATTAGGGAAATAAAGCCTATTTATGCGTGAGGCAGCCAATCGAGCCCCGTTGCCATTCAAATTTTTTTTTTTTTTTTTTTTTTTCAATAAATATTTTCTGTAATATTTCATAAGAATATTGTATTGCGGCTCATATTATTTAAATTTTTCACAATAATAATAATAATAATAATAATTTTTTTTTGAACAATTATTGTAATCAAATGTTGCATAGACACCAGACTGTGGTTTACATTATATTCACAGTTTTCAACAATTTTGAAATTTTTTAATAAAAAATCGTAGAAAATGATGAAAACCTAATGCACTCAATAAATTTGAAAAACCTTATTACGTACATGAATATTTATGTATACAAAATTATAATATATTGATGTAGCATAATCTTTAAACTTTTTTTATACAAAAAAATTGTAAATGTTATTTTTTCTTGAAATGATTTAAAACAATTTTTAAACTCCTAATTTATTATGCAAAGACCATGAAAAGTTCATTGAATGTATCCGTTTCATCATTTTCTATAATTTTTTTTTATTAAAAATACTAAACTTTTTTTTAAACATGAATGAATGACATGCTACTTTTTTGGAATTAAATATTTAAATTTATTTTCGTATTGAGTGTTCTTATACTGTGCGTCCAAGTGATTCGGGTACAATCAGCGCAAAAATCTCAGTAATCTTAGTTTGTTGATAACATAATAAGAGTTAAACTACAAATTTCTAAAGTAGAAATTATTTTAAAAATTACTTTAATGAATTTCAAGGCTGATAAATTCATTTTAACTGCATTACAATTTCTTTGCATTTAAAAAAAGTAATTCCAAATAATTGGAAAAGAGATTTTTTGCTGATTGTACCCGACGAATCACTTGGACGCATGGTATAAGTAGGTATAGCATTCAAATTTCCTTTTATTTCATCTTATAAATAATAAAAATTATCAAATCATTTCATATGTTTCACTTCACTACAATAATAAATTATTAAAATCAAAAAGCAAGTATTTCCTAAAATGGATGAAAATGGTAAAAGTTTAGTTTTTGCATAAAAAATTCATACAAAAAGACATTCTGAATTTTAATATTGATAGCTTTTTTTTATTTTTTTACTGTTTGAGAGTCGTAATTTTAGAATTCTTTTTGAACCCTCAAACAAAATTTTAGAGGGAAATGGGAAACATTTATCAATAAAATTTTGTTAAGTGAGGCTTCATATTTTTTGGCAGTGATTATAATTAATTATAATTAAATTAAAAATCATTTAATTAAAATTATATTAAAATTTAAAACAGATTTTATCATTTAATAAAATTAATTAATTTAACTTTTATATACATATTTCCCGTCACTTTTATTTATAAATTAAGTTGTACAATTCTCCCTAAAACTTCACAAGTATCAAAATCCGCGTTTATTTTTGCACTGCTGCGGATTTTGAAGCGTTATTTACCGCGACATACGGTTTTATACGAGGAATTTTAAACGATATGCGGAATTATGTGCGGATCCTTGCCAATAGGCTAGCGTATTCAGGTACATGCTTTCAAAATCGCGGCAAATACCGCACTCTTTCTATCCGCACTTTTTTCCGCACAAAATAACGCTGCGGGAACGCGGTTAAAACCGCGCAAAAAACTGCTGCGTAGTCGTACAGCAGTTTTTTGCGCGGTTTTAACCGCGTTCCCGCAGCGTTATTTTGTGCGGAAAAAAGTGGGATAGAAAGAGTGCGGTATTTGCCGCGATTTTGAAAGCATTAACGTATCAAAATCCGCGTTTATTTTTTTACTGCTGCGGATTTTGAGGCGTTATTTACCACGATATGCGGTTTTATATGAGGATTTTTAAGCGATATACGGAATTATGTGCGGATTCCTTGCCAATAGGGAAGCTATCCTTGGATATTTCAGGTATTCGGAACAAGACTTACAACAGTTCATGCAATTGTTAGCAGAGAGATTAAGTTTAAATTGTGCCAATGTAAATTCCAACCGATACTCCGAGCTTGAAATCGCAAAAAATTTTTCTCAACTTTTCAACACAACCACCGAATCCCAAAACGAGGACTATCACCATCGAATCAAACGATGCAGCGAACTCGAACGACAAAATCGGATACTACGAGAATTCGCGTCACGCAGAAAACAAGATACTGTTGGAAGGCACAAATCTGACGAAACACATTTCAAAACTAATCACTTCGATGGAAAAGTAACTGATACCAAGATCGACTCAACAAACAACAACGACGAAAGAACCAACCACAATGAACCAGAACGAGGAGACTTGGGTGGTTCAGCACACGGTGCAGCTGATCCGCGAGAACCACGTAGTCAACCGAAGCAAAGAGAAGGTAAAACTTTATTAAATTCTCCACAAAGTTATGAGCAGTCAACAACAAGTAATGATCAATTTGCAGAGCGTGAGTTGGGTTCGGAAAATTCTTCGCAAACGATATTTTGGAGAGGAGGAGTAGATAATGAAAACGAAGATTCGCAAAAATTTTACAAAAATGTTAATCGTGAAAAAATTAAGCCCAAAGGTCTCAGTTTGTTTAAGCGTTTAAAAGATGTTATGGAAGGTGGTTCTTTTAAAAATACGGAGAACATGGATTCATCCAAAAACAAAAATTCTGGTAATTTACCAACGGATAATCAAACATCCGTTACTTCTTGTGGTCCCATAAAAAATCTTTTGAATGAGATTCTAAGTAATTCTCACGAACCATTGATACAGCCTAAAGATGGGTTCGAATCTATTGTACATGATGAAAATGGAAGATATTCATTCGAAAATTCAGGCATTGGCTTCTCCGAATCGAAGAATGATAAAACTACGAAACACGTACCTAACCATCATCAAATTAATTTATTCACTCACAATGGTAATATCGATTCTGCAACAACTTCACCACATTCGGTAAATGATCAAAAAATAATATCCAAAAGTGGTGCACAACATGATTCCTCCAAAGTGGAAATGGAAGAAATTATTCACCTTCACAACACATTAATGGAAATTAAAAGAAAGCTACTGGCAGAAAAAATTTCAAAAGCTAATAATACTAGAAAAGTTGTGAAAAAAATAGCTAATGTAAAAAACTTGAAATCAAAAGAGTTGAAGCTTGATTTAATGACAAATTCGTCGCATCATCCAAATCCTAGTCTCGTCGAGTCCAAAATGAGTGAAAACCCAATAAAAATTGAATCCGAGAGGAATATTAGTACAACAGATGTAAACATTCCATTACAGAATTCTGAACATTCCAAACATATGGCTCACGATCATAATGGTAATGAAAGTTCGATGAACAATGAAAAAAACATTCTATTACAGAATTCTGAGAGCAATCCCATTGGGCACGAACATTCCAAACATATGGTTCACGATCATTCCAAACATATGGTTCACGATCATAATGGTAATGAAAGTTCGATGAACAATGAAAAAAACATTCTATTACAGAATTCTGAGAGTAATCCCATTGGGCACGAACATTCCAAACATATGGTTCACGATCATTCCAAACATATGGTTCACAATCATTCTAAACATATGGTTCACGATCATAATGGTAATGAAAGTTCGATGAACAATGAAAAAAACATTCTATTACAGAATTCTGAGAGTAATCCCATTGTGCATGAACATTCCAAACATAAGGTTCACGATCATTCCAAACATGGTTCACAATCATTCTAAACATATGGTTCACGATCATAATGGTAATGAAAGTTCGATGAACAATGAAAAAACATTCTATTACAGAATTCTGAGAGCAATCCCATTGAGCACAAACATTCCAAACATATTGTTCACGATCATTACAAACATATGGTTCACAATCATTCTAAACATATTGTTCACGATCATAATGGTAATGAAAGTTCGATAAACGATAAAATAAAGCATAGTCACATTGAAAACAAAGTTAACATGGACTCTTCCACCCATGATTTCTTCAGAAAACCAACATCAACAGTTTTGCCAGGAATCTCAGAAGTTGAAGAAGATTCCACAGCGATGAATCAAATTCATATGAGTAACCCTTCAACTGCTTCGATCATTAAAACTGATTTGAAACAATTATCTGAAAGTACTTCGATTCATAGGGTTACACATCCTGGATCTATTTACTCTAAATTTTTATTAAGTGAAAAAATCCCTCATAATGTGAATATAGAGCATACCATCGTTCCCTCCATCCACAGTACCACTCTGGAAATAAATGAAGCTCATCGCAACAAAGAAAAACTTTATTTCTTAGATGAACATTTACCTATTGAAGAGGATCGATCCCAAATTGAATCAAAGAACTCAACCTCATCACAAACTTTATTCAATACAGAATCCTATCCAACTTTTAAAATAACCTCTACCACCAAATACCATCAAGTACCAGGACATCTATCTAACTCACATCTCAGTCATCATGAAAACGCCTCGGAAAATCATAATGACGACTTAGAAAATAATTCAACACCAGATGAATCGAACTTGAGTAAAATGCCAACTGTACATAAATTCACAGAACAATCACTTAGTCCTTCAGGTACTCCACTTACTCATGAAAAAATGTTTAACGATTATAACGATTATAACGATCACATCTTTGAAACTGTACATGTCCCTTCTGCTACAACCATAACCGAACCTTCTTCATCGATTATAACTTTGGAATCTGCTATGGATAAAAAATCCACATCAACAAAAACTTTTGAAGTCCACACAGAAAAGACCTATTTGGATGTCTTGGAAGAATCTGCATTCAGTACAGAAAGCATTAAAACAATGCAAGGACATGACCATCATAGCGAACTAACACCTTCCGCAAAAACCACATCTACAGAAAGTTTGTTATCGTTGATTCATAAAAATTTCTCACAAATAAAATCGCATCCACAACAATCAATGACTGCAAAAAATATTGTGATACAAGAGAAACATCATAGGGAATCTAAACTTCCTCATTCTATACCTTCATTTGTCAACCCAACAGCCCATTCTACAACCTCCTACATAAACAATAATGACAATTCTACTAAAATATTAGAGCGAATAATGAAATTAGGAAAAGAAAGAAAATTGGGGAAAGAAGAAATAGAAGAGCTGGTAAAATTACACAAAATCTATCTCGAAGTACTTCATAACGAAAAACCTAAGAAAGTGAATCACGAAATCACAACAGAACCAGAATCATCTTTAGTACGAGATGCTATGGAGGATCATTCGTCAATTTTATTAGATAATGAAAATTTTAATCAACCACCTCATTCTTATACTTCACCTAATCATGAAATTATATCGAATGAAAAAAATAAGGACCTCGGTAATAAATTGGAAGAAATAATGCAATTAGAAAAAGAAAAAAAAGAAAAAATTAAAGCTTATCTCGAGTCTATTACACATCACTCATCACATAATATTTCTAGGGAATCCGAATTTTCCACATCTCCAACTATATCTGAGCCGATAGAGCATAGCGTTGTTCATATTCATGAAGTATCAAACAATACCCATCCAGGTACTTTAACAACACCGAAAACTTGGAATAAGAATGAAGCAGAATTACTCTCATTGCAGAAAAATCGGACACCACCACCTCCGTTGAATCCAAATGACAATCACAAATATGTTGAGATATTAGACCATCACTTTCAGAATCATGTTTATCGAAAGACTCCTAGACCTACACGAACTCGTCCTACTACTCAGCATGCAGCACAGATAACTCCTACTAGAGCTCCAGAAATAAGGAAAGCCACAGAGTGGAATTCAACTACTGATATAATTCCTACAAGAGCACCAAGAATGAGAGTGACTACTGAGCCAAGTTCAACAACTTATAACTCAATTAGAACTAGAAATGGTCTAACATCAACCACAATTTCAATTACGACAACTGAGAAGCCAAAAAGTAGAAATCCAACTACGACAACCACTGAGAAGCCAAAAAGTCGAAGCCCAACTTCTGTGAATTCCTCGATAACGAGAAACATCAACTTCACTATTAATCTTATAGATAATACTGAAAAATCGGAACGATCTGGTGATGAGAATGTAGAGATTATTCAACCAAGAGATGCTTCAAATTTTAACTCTTACCCAACACCATATGGTGGAATGCCACCTAATATGTATAATGAATTTTCTCAATACCCCATACCACCATATTTTTTTGATCCCAGTCAATTAAACGGAGCTCCTTACTACTATCCTTATCCACCAAACATACTGGCGAATGGACTTCAACCACCTTTCAGTGACCCAAACGTATACCCCGGACTTCCTCCTTTACCACCACCAATGTCAAATACCAATAAGAATCTGTTCCAACAAACACCGTTCATTATGGAAAATAATGACGTCATTTTAGGATCTCCACAAGTACCAGTTTTCCAAAACTCAGAGATGAATGCTCACATGCCAGTTTTCAATACACCTGAGGTAAGTTTTCCAGACACCAGTATAAGCTCAGAAAGCACACAAAATCCGTTTAATATGGAAAATGATGATGTGGTTCTAGCACAATCGCATCCACCAATTTCTCAACCTCCAGGATTAAATGCCTCGGTCATCAATGTAGAACAAGAAAGCACATTCTCAGTTTATAATACATCTGAGTTTAATGTTCCAACTACCAGTGTAAGTCCAGAAAACATATCCTTAGTTTACAATAATCTTGAGGTTAATGTACCAACCACTAATATAAGCCCAGAAAGCAAATTCTTAGTTTACGATACGTCTGAGGTGAGTGTTCCAACTACCAGTGTAAGCCCAGAGAGCACACAAAAACCGTTCATTATGGAAAACAGTTATGCGCCCAATTCTCAAGTCCCAGAGAAAAATTTGCCAACTACTAATGTAGATGTAGAAAGTAAAATCTTAGATTTAAATACACCAAAGCTGGGTGCTCCAACTATCAGTGTGAGCCCGGGAAGCACAACTTCTCACGTTGAATATTCAGACCATATTATATCGTTACCAACTCCTCCACATATCAATAAAGCAATATCGGAGACCACTACACTCGCTCAGACTTCATGTACTGTGGAAAACTGCAGTAAAAAGGAATGCAATAATATCTATGTTATTCCGGATAGAAGTGTAGATATCATAAATATATTGAAATTATTAAACGTTTTGAATTCTACCAAAGAAGAAAATTCAACCGTCAAGCACGAAGTACCGATATTAAAATCTCGGGTTGGTTCATCTGATATGGTTGGAGCAAGCGCTCATTCTAATGTAGATCCACTATCAGATATCAAAACTATGTTCAACTCCATTCAAAATTCAGTTCTCAACGGTAATGCTGATAATATCCACTTACGTCAATCCATTAGTCAATTGCTCTCCATATTAAAGGAACGCAGAGCTCAAGAATATAATTATTTATCCGCTACCAAGCTAAATCCTAACGTAGGATATGGTAGAAATAATGTCGTTATGATTATGCAAATCAACGAGTACATAGAACTTTTGGAATTAATGATGGTCTATTTAGCTAGAGATCCAGCTAAGCTACTAGATGAAAGTAAAGATGCTCGAATATCAAATTTTGAATCACCCTACCCTTCCACTGATCCTCATAGAAGATTGATTGAAGATCAGTTTTATTATGTGCATCCAAAAATTCTTAATGAATTTATTGACGTTTATAAAAAATATAGCAAGGATGACGATTACTATGGTACTCCTATGTGGCAATTTTCTCAAGAGAACGGTAGAACTGCAGCAAGGAGACCGCATCGACGAGGAGAAACTATAGGGAAATGGTTGAATCGTTTGTTACATTTGAATGGATTACTTCCAGCTCTGACGCATAATAGAGCTGAAAATTATAGCCCTGGGATGAGTTAGGTTGATTAATTTATTTCTTTTTGTTATGTAAGATAGGTACATGCATTTTTTATTATTATTTAATATTATTATCTAAGTACCTATTTATTGATTTTTGTACAAACGACTGGTTTTTATTCTTTATTATGTTTTTTTTTTTTTTTTTTTTTTTTTTCTAATAATAATGATTGTAAAAAAATATATTCGTTCATTTACTAGTACAAATACTTCTCATAACTTCATAAATAATGGACAAAGTTCGAAAATTAAACTATTAATGTTTAAATACTTACCTATACTTAATCCTATCACTGACTGGGTTGGTTTTCAGACATCTTTGTCCGAATGAAATTGCACTAAAATAACAAGATAGGTGGTCCCAGCAGCTATAGCCTAAACAAAAAGATTATTAGGTGCTTAGGTTTTTATTCTGAGAAAAAATCTAAGCAGTTATGCCATATTACTGGAGCTGAGTTTTTAATAGGTAATTTGTTTTAATTTGTAGAAAATTTAATTTCTTCATTCGTCATATCTATAATTAGAATTTTAATCATTTGAAGCTCTTCAAGCTATCCTCAAATTTCTATGATCTGCCATTTCGTTGACCCAGATTCAAAGCATCATATTTTAGTTTCTAAATTTCAGCTATTCAAGTAGGTACATTTGTGAGGAGATAAAAATGAATCATAAAATTTCCTCACGTAATTTCCCCTCAAAGTCATTTTTTAACTCTCCTCCAAATCCAGTTCACAAGCTGAAATTTGAATATGTGGGTCACTCGAGCTTACTTCATTATATGAAACCATAATTGAAAATTTTTAACCTTTCATTTACCCCCACTACATTTTGAGGACAATTATCCTTCCTTCTCCCCTCCAACATTACTTGTGAAAATAAATGTACAATATACTATACGTCTTTTTCCTAGTCATTATTTGAGCTAATAATTATCAAGTTTGAGCTCTTTGAGGTCTCCTCAGGCTTTCCTCAAATTTTAACCTTTCACCATTTTGATCAAAATTAAAGGATTCATATATTATGATGTAAAAGTATAACTTTATAGAAGGCTGGGGAGAGAAGGGCAAAGGGAGCAAAATGTCCTTGGGCTCAGGTTTCTGAGAGGGCCAGGAGATTTAAATTTTAGGTTTTGAACATATGTCTATACCTACCAAAAAGTTGAACATTTTCTATAATTATGATTACGAATGATTTGAAATACAGAAAATTTAAAGAACCCTCCCCTCCTCCTCCTTCCTATGTCAGGTAACCTAAAATACCTATTATTTAAATTAAAAACTCAACGAAAAAAAAGTTATGATTCCGATAGACTTACTGATGTTATCAAATGTGTATTTAATGTGAAAAAATCACAAGCTGTGAATTCGATTTTTGTATTGGCAATATGGTTCATAAACAAAGCCAACTGTAAAACAAATTGTAAAATTTTTTCTCAATTTTCTCGATAATCAAAAATTTTACAAAATGTAAATTTCTTACTTCTTCTTTGGTATTAGCATCTAAAAATCTGTTGTTCAGTGCTGAGATCAAATATCTTGTTTTGATTCCCTGAATAAAAATTACCAATAATATCAGTCATTTAAATAATAAATAACGAATACACTCTGGTAGATAGATACCTAGATGTTTAGTATTTACAATGCTTATTCATATTACTTTTTCGATACCATTTTTTACCTCATCGTACATTTTCTGTGACGTTTCAACAACCAATACAAATCTAACGGAGTACTGTAAGCACCAAAGATAAGTGGCTAAACTTGGCTTAGCAGCATTTCCGCCTATAAAACCATAAAACTCGAAATACACGTCGAAAAGCAGCATCAGACTGACGCAGCATAAAGAAAATAACAATGTCAACCCATACGCCTTCTGTAAGAAAATAGCAGCGTCCATGATATTTTTATGTACATGCCTGAGAATTGTTATGTTATTCAATACTTCAGCGAATCCAAAATTAAACAAAGATGTTTCCGGGTTAACGCTGTTCTCAACGTGTTGAGATTTAGTCGTATCATTCAAATCGTCCAAAATCAGATTAATCGGCTCGTCGTGTTTAAATTCAGACACCATTCCGAGTAGTTTGTTGTATTTGACTCGAGAAAATAAATCTTGCTTTTGTAGCAGAATGGTCAAACTTCTGTTCACTTTGCGTACTCTGATGAACAACGAATACGTGCACGTGGTGAACTGCACTTCGTGAAAACACGTGGAAATGTTCTGACAGTACATGTTGGCGAAGAGTAACACGTATGCCCAGCCGCTGGATACATCGTAGAACATCCTCAATCGTATCAAATTTATAGGAAACGTTAACAAGCAAATGACACAAATTACTTTGATGGAAAACCAAGCGTGTCGTCTTATATCTTGCTTCTTGATATGTAAATTAGCATCAATATGACTAAGCAGTCGGGCATAGTTGATGATATTGGGTCTTAGTAAAAATAAGCAAGAGACTTTTGATACACAGCTGGTCACGAATACGACTGCTGGGAAGAGCATCTTTAGGAAATAGTTGTATGATATGTCGCGTTTCACTTTGGTCAGTTTGCGTTCGATATCCATCATGATACCGGGTAGAAAATATAGGTGAAGTACGCAAAAGGTTAGTGCGATGCTAGTGTACCACATACCGACGTAATTTATTGAAAGATCTTCAAATACGGGAAGAACAGCAAATAATCTTGAGAATATTATCACCGGTTTGGTGAACAGAGGTATTTTCACTTTAATTTTGGAATTCATGGTGTTACCGACGTTTATGGTGGTATCGCGATGAACTAAAGGTAATGCTTTTCTCCTCATGAGGCTGAAGTACTGAATGTTTACTTCTCGTTAATTTTTAGCCTTCAAAATGAGATTTTGTTGTTTTTATTGGAAATAATGTTAAACATTAACGAATATAGCATGTGTTAGTCTTATTTTTTTTATTCATAAGTATAGGTATCGATATAGATAATCCTTGATGTAATTTTTAATACCTTTTTAATACTTCGAGATTTTTGATAGATATCTGCTTAGTTTAGCCTTATAATGAAGTTTCAGTAGGTTGTCAATTATCTTTGTTGATCGATTTACATTTTTTTTTTCAACGTAGAGAGTACTTCGTTAAGTGTGTTGCACTCCTTATTGAGACAAACAAAAAAGTTTATGTAGACATATAGCCTATCTATTCATGTTGGAAGGATAAATGTAGATACATGAAAAATATAGCAAAAATTATTTATAAAAAAAAAAAATAACATTTTTGTACATCATAATCACATATAAAATTTTTGCCTATTTGTAATAGTGAAAAAGGTATGAAGTTTTAAAAATTAACATCTCTCGTTGTTCCTTCAGTATCACATGTACTATAACATTTTTATTTCAACTTTTTTTTTCGGAAACAACGAATACTATAGCAACTCTCAACAATCTCATTTTCCACCATCCTTGATGACTTGGTGTATTAATCATACACAAAATGGAAGGAAAGAAAATGTCTGATTTGTGGTTATTTCATTGCGAATAACTCTGGAAATCATTATTTCTCACAAAAAAGTTGTATAGAGTAATATTGTAATAACTGTTCCATTTTCTGATTGGTCGTACGTCAATACGTAACACGTGTAACAACGAATCAGCAAGTTAGAAAGGGGTAAATTACCTCGACTTACTTGTAAACTAAAAACATGAATCAGCCTTTGACTATATACTAAATGGACCGAGCTAGCAACAAGCAAATGCCAACCCAAAAACGGTGATACATTACACAGATTTTCTCAGAACACTCGTGACTAAATTCAAAATGCGCATGCGCAAATTTATTTCCCGCCAATAGTGCGGCAAGGGGACATCGATAGTACTGCTTCAAACCAGAATAACATGAATGTGATAACGGACTTCAGGCATGCGCAACATATGAAGTCGCATCGAGTGTTCCGACTCGGATGCATGTAATGTTTCACCGCAGTTTTCCTACACGTAACTCGGTCCATCTAGTATATAGTCAAAGGAATCAGCTAATAATTCAAATCACAAACGATTTTCAAGCGTTCACTGAAAACTGAACGATATTATTTAGGAAGGTAGAAATTAAATTACCTAGATTTTATCACATTTTAGCTTTATGATTGGTCATTATGTGTGTGACATATGACCAATCAGAAAGCGGACTAGTTACTATAATTTCCAAAATATCGAATATGCAATGTAGTACTACCTAGTAATGGAAAAATAATAGCAATTGATAGGATAGAGGGAAAGAAATAATGGAATAGAAAAAAGATAAAAACGATAAATTTATTATTATAATAATATTTTAAATTTGTGTTTCATGATAATTTTTTATTCTTTAAATAACAATAAAATTTATACCGTGCGTCCCATTGATCTTCGACCCACTCAGCGCAAAAATCTCTCTCAAGTGGCTTTAATAAAAGTATTTTGGATTCGCTGCATGGCAATACTGACTAAAACGTGGAGATCTTGAATTATTGTTATCACATAACAAATCTAAAATATTACCATCTAAGCTACTTGAGATTTTTGCGCTGAGGGGGTCGAAGTTCAGTGGGACACAGGGTATATTCAATATTCATATGCATACTGTGCGTCCGACTGAACCCTATACAGCCTAAGTCCCTAATTCCTTTTTATGATGCTTCAAAATACTTTCATGTTACATCACTGGCTATAAATGGGCTGCGATTGGTTGCGGAAATAGAAATCAGTGTAACCAACATGTTATATCTATTTGGTTGTTCATCAGTAGGGAATTAGGTGCTTAAAATAATTTTTTCAAAAACAAAAGGCTCTTAAGCACCACTTCTTCTATGTGTCCTTCATATTTAGAGTCAATTTGCCAATTTTTACTTGAGTTATCATCGGAAAATTGAAATTAAACAAAAAAAAAACAAACAAACAAAACAAAAACCATAATGAACGCATAAGTAGGTTTTACTTAGAAGTAAAGTCTACTATAAACATAAAATTTTCAAATTTTGACCTCAATTTGGGAACAGTAGGAAAATATCCACTTCGAAAACTGATATTTTTGAGCATACTACTAGACCAAAATGCATTTTCGAAAAAAAGTGCAAAATCGATTCACCGCAAATAATCAATTTATCACTAATAATGTAGATAAATCAATCGAAGAAATGCACTTACTTGTTCTGCTGTGATATGAGCCATGCCAGTTACTATTAAAAATCGGACTACATAGTAGACATTCCACCAAACAGTGCTGAATAATTCACTTTCTGCTTTTGAACCATGTTTCATCGCAGTACCGATTACATATCCAAACATGGCGAAATAAATATTAAATAAACTCTTCAAAAAACATGCCGCCAACGTCATTAATAAGTGTAATCTATACATTCGATTTAAATATCGAACCAATTCACACAGTAGACGATGGCAGTATCTGTAAACTTCGATGGTATCGGCCAAGTCGTTACCAAAAACTACATCCTTCTGTAGATTGTTTTTGTATTTGAAGATGCTATAATTGGCCAAAGCATGTTCAGGAATGGACCACACTCTTCTTTTCCTATGAAAAGAATACAGGACGTTGTAATCTCATTATTATTGATAAATTAAGTACGCATACCTATGTAGTTTCTGGGTGATCATGAAATTGGCAAATTCACTTACGAAAAATCACGTTTGAAGTTGTTCGAGAATTGAAAACTAGTCGCATAATTCTCTTCTTCGATTAAACTACTTAATGTTACATTAATCACTTTAAACCTCAATCGAATTAAATAGGCGCAAAATACAAACAAAATATCACTACAAAAACCAGTTAAATTTGACCACACCAGAATACCACACCATATCACTCCGAAACGATTATTCAGCTCGGAAACTGATATCAAATAAAACGTATTGATTGGAAAACTAAGCAAAATGAAAGAGACACAAAGCCCAATACTGTAACTCAAATGATTCTTCGTGTTCACCATACTTTCGTAACTTTTAATATGAATTAGAAACTTATCAGCTTCTTTAACATCGCGAAAAAATTGCCTTAAACCAGTTCGTAACGAAAAAATAGCCACTATACGGGCGCTAATGCTCATCAAAGTGATTAATAATGGGTTTAGAATTTTCATAATCAACGATTGCTTAGTTTCTCTATCGTGTAAAGTTTCATTTCCATCGACAAACGACTCGAAGGCAAACATACCGTCGCGATATAATTCTGGTAAACTGGTATGCAAAACGTAAAGTGGAGCTGAGATTCCATGAACGATGGTAACGAGTAGTAGAATTATAGCTGTGATCAACTTGAAGATACTTAATTCCATCGGAGGCTCGTTACGAGTCATTTTCTTCTTACCGAATTGATACTTTAGGGGCATTATGCCGAAAGCTGAGCTTAGGAAATAAACCGGTAAAAATGCTAAACATATATCTGGCATTTCTTGCTGTCCACTGAACATGATGCACAGTCATCACTTTCACTTTTTTCTTATCACTATTGGCGGAAATATCGTGCTATATTTTGTATGAATTAATTTTCAACCAATATTTACGAAAAATCATGCAACTCATGGCAGCACTATACATATATTTCTTTGCGTAGTGAATGTGAAAAAATTTTACGTGATTTTTTTTTCCTGTCAATCATTTATAATAAACATGTCAATTAGGACTTGAATGAGCTTATTACCGAAGTTTTCATTCTACTTGGCAGGCTTGGGAACCTAGAAGTGATTTTAATTCAATGCATGACAGAAACCAAAGCATGAATGTTGTTTTCCTCAACGTTGCGTATTAGGCAGGATAGAGAATAATTTGAGATAAAAATATTTGGCAGGAGAAATGAGGAGGATTGAGGAAGAAGGAACAAAGGAGTGTAATTTAGACCAGTATTTGGCCCATCCACTTTCGAACTTCATTGCTCTAAGATAGAGGATAAGGAAATTGTTCAAAATTTTTGTTCGTAGTCTTACAAGGAGACCAATATATCCAAATTTCAGCTGCTTACATGAATTTAGAAGAGAGTACGAACAAAAAACGAGCATTAGGAGAGTTCTTGAGCCACAAAATTTCTTGAATCTTTCATATCTCGTCACCTAATCGACCTAAAAAGCTGTTATGTTGAATTAGTTGGGGACTAAAATTAATCTCTTAAATTTACCTCAAATGGATTCAAAGTGAGGGATGGTCAAAATTTGAGGAAAGCTTGAGAAAGCCTTAAATACCTTAAACTTGATAAATATACTGTACTCATGCGCGATTACTGAGGATAAAACTTAGTTTTGTATATCCCAAGTCCATTTTCACGCAAATGTTGTTGAAAGGGAGGAGGAGGTGTTATTGTTCTCACAAAGCGACGAGGTAAATGAAAACTCGCAAATAAAAAAGTCTGAAAAATTGTTTTTTGAATCGATCATCGGATATTAATTATATTCAAATAAAATTAAATTTATAAACAAAATTGTTGGAATCAATAAAAGAAGCGTGCTGTCTCAACGAACGTTTATTAATTAATAATAGAACAAATCGGTCGAAGAATAACTCTTAAGATTATCATATGGAAAGGACAGGTGCATAGTTCTAGTAAGGAGCGGAGAGGGGAAAATTATGTTCCCAACACTCCCTCCTTCCCCGATTCGCTCCATTAATAACATGATAGAAAAATATATTTTTAATTATAGAATAGAATAGAATAATTATTGGTTATTGAATAAGTAAAACTGAAGTGCATGATGCATCGACGATTCTTGCTGATTACTGTCTTGCGCATAAGTCGTGTTATGTAGGTAAGATGTTTCCTATTAGATTACGTAGTCTATAAAAGTGAAACACAAATTTAAACGAAAAATATAGAGAACAGGTTTATAATTAATTGTTTCAAATTTTTAAAACCAATTTAAGATTTTATCCCTCAATTTTAAAAATGGAATTTGACTTAAAGGTTTTGTCATTATATCTGCAATCTGAGAAGATGAAGGGACCCATTTCAAAACAACTTTTCCTTCCTCTACACACTGTTTGATATGATGATGACGTAGATCTGCAATGTGTTTCATTCGATGTTCTCCTGTTTTCATTACACATTTCCCAGCTAACTCATTATCATACCACAATGAAGCTGGTAACATATTCGTGTTTAAAATACGATTCAATGTCCAGCTCAAGGTTATAATTTCTTGGCATGTGATACTCATTTCAACATATTCTGCTTCACACGTAGATAAGGCTACCCAGGATTGCTTGTGACTCCTCCACCCAACAGTATCTCCGAATAAACGTATGATGTATCCGCCTGTGGACTTGCGATCTGAACAGTCACCGAAACTAGCATCTGAAAAGGCTTCAAATTCATTTTTATTACCCGAATAACGCAAACCTAACTCTCGAGTTCCAGCTAAGTAACGAAAAACTCTAACGAGGGAATGGTCAGAACTGTCCATCGCCAATCTCTTTGGTAGGTAGCCTATCTTGTAGTACTTGAGGAGTAAACCAACGCGCCATATTCAGTTTCTCGGAAACGAAGCTTATTTGGAGAAGCAGGGTTGCCAAATGTTGAAAATCAAAAATTCCTTATTATTTGAAAAAATATTTCTTAATGTTAATCATTGGAAATTGTAGAACTATTTAATAAAAGTCATGTCATGTTTTCATATCAGAGGAAGAAAAGTGTACTTATAAAGGTATATCTACCTATAATTTTGATCATTATTTACTTTTTTGACGGGTAAATGGTAATTTGAATTTTTCGTTTCTTTTTTATTTGTTGTTGTTCATTTGTATTTTTTTAATGTTAATTTAGATGATAAATTGAAGAAATAGTTCACTTCTATGCTTAAACAATTGATGAAGTTATATATTTTACATAAAATTAAATGTGTAAATGATGATTTATATCAAGGAAATGATACACACACAATACTTTTTCACAGTTTTCCACGCGCATTAATTTCATAATTATATGATGCCGCCCTTCTACACATTAATTGGTCTCCTCAAATGTGAAGCAGACATCGCAGTTATAAATTTATTATAGATATGTTCAACAGTTATAATCACCAAATGAACGTAAAAATAAATAATCCGTTCATCTGATGTATCAATTTTAAAAGAATGCTTAGCACATATAAATGAAAAATATTTTTTATCGATTGTTTAAACATAGAAGTGAATTATTTCTTTAATTTATCACCTGAATTAGCATTAAAAAAATACAAATGAACAACAACAAATAAAAAAGAAACGAAAAATTCAAATTACCATTTACCCGCCAAAAAAGTAAATAATGATCAAAATTATAGGTATACCTTTATAAGTACACTTTTCTTCCTCCGATATGAAAACGTGACATGACTTTTATTAAATAGTTCTACAATTTCCAATGATTAACATTTTTAAGAAATATTTTTTTCAAATAATAAGGAATTTTTGATTTTCAACATTTGGCAACCCTGCTTCTCCAAATAAGCTTCGTTTCCGAGAAACTGAATATGGCGCGTTGGTTTACTCCTCAAGTACTACAAGATAGGCTACCTACCAAAGAGATTGGCGATGGACAGTTCTGACCATTCCCTCGTTAG
>CM019755.1:29992657-30018668 GCA_009761765.1 Phenacoccus solenopsis | reverse complement strand
CCCCACCATCTTTACTCTCTCGTCACAAATATAAAGATAATCTTGTTGATGCGTTTTTTTTTTTTTTTTTTTTTTTTTTTGTTGTTACGAAAAGGAATGTTAGTAAAAATCTGAAAAATCATTTCATCTCATTCCACACTTCAACTCCACCTTACTCAAGATTATCTCATTCAAACTTACGGAAATATTTTTCTTAATATAATATTAAAAGAATTAGTATTTTTACTTGTTTAGAATTTTTTTTCTTTTTAATGCGTCGATTGTTCAGTATGGTGCTGTTTTCAACATAAAGTATCTGAATCTCTATTCACTCGATAAAAGAAAAGAAAGTAAAATTCTTCCAAGAATTCACCCAGAGCCAGGTTCAACTGGGTGCTGCAGCACAAAGCACTTCGGTTATTTGTAGCATATTGTGGTTAAGAAATCACCTAACCAATGGCTTTAAATGAGCTCTAGGCTCCTAAAATCCGCATATTATAGATCAAGATTTAAAAAAATTTATAAGCATATTCTTCGTGGGCATTTACTCTCAATCAGTGAAATATTTCTAACCGCTTTATTTCAATCTTTATTCATACTGCTGAGCATATTTCTTGGGAATAAATACTACTTTGATAAGCACTGTTTCGCTAGCATTTATTTATACTCTAGAGTAAAAGATTTCAGTTTATTATTATCAATTCATACGGAATGAAATATTATTTTTAAAATTACGAGTACAGATTGCGGCTCGTCTTTTATTCATACAGCCAAATATTACAATATGAAAGCACCCACTGTATCAAGGGGTAGCTATTTCATGCCTTTGAATGTTTTGCTCTTACAAATGAAAGGAGTCACATAGAGAGCAGATAAATGCCGGGCGAATTTAACTAACGAGCACCGGTAATAGATTCTACAATCGAAGACAATTCTAATAAATCTGAAACACTGCATTCAAAATCAGAAACTGTTATACTATCTTCTTCGCTTGGATCTGGTTCACTAAATGACAGCCTCTTCAACTGATGCGTGAGATCACTCAATTCAGTTTTATCACTGTTCTTTTGTTCTACAAAATCTAGAAAAAAAAATTAAATCAATACAACGATCGTTTCACTCAACTTATTAAGGAGATGTTGAACTAACCGTCTTTCCGCTTTTTGCGGCCTTCTGTTTTCGACTGTTCAAATTTTTCAATCATGGAATGGTATTTTAATCGAAGAAGGCACAAAGGTTCTATGGTCACGTGTAAGAAATCTTTCCATTTTACTTCATAGGAGTGTACATTTCTTAATTTTCGTTTCTTAACAATCATTTCTAGCTCCAAAATTTCATCGTTCATAATTAGTAAGATGCCATCGGGAAAGCAGAGGAAGAATTTTTTCCATCGAATAATCCGTCGTCCAATTTAATTTCCTTTCGGTAAACATCTAAAAATTGTGAAAATGTTGATCAACTCGTAAGAGTAAAACACTGGAGGAATATTATGTTTAACTTGTATTCCATCACTTACAACAAAATTTTTCAAATTTGGCAGTCTCCACTCGTAAGTGATGTGAGAGACATCCATATTATTTCGCAGAAATTCTTCTTGAACATCGAGGAAAGGGAAGCGAGGATTTCCTAAGGCTTTTTGTTTCAAATTAAATTCCAGCTTCGATGTTGATGTACTGGTAAAAAAAATACTCAAAAATTTAATAATTTAATAGCTCTACGCTATATGACGATGTTCATGAATGACCATCACTTACAAATCTTCATCCCTGTCATTTTCCAGAGGATTATCACGCCATGATGAAATGCTACAATCAAAAAGTCTCGCGTGAACATTTTTTCCAACGATCAACAAAAATAAAATAGTAGTAAAATATCGACACCGTTCCAAAACTTCTGAATCTGACAGACTAGCGAGAAATTTTAGAGCCGATTCTTTTCCAATTCCTACGATTCCTTTATCGTTATAATCGCAACCACACAACAAAGACAGAGCAATCAATTTATTACGACCTAATGAAAGTTTCTCTTCAAGAGAACCTATTGTATACATCTCCACATAGCCACTGTTTGAACTAATGTTGAAATTTCTATACACCGTTCGAGCACCATACAGGAAACAGTCGCTGTCTTGAGTGATTACGCCGTCCACTATCTGAAATGCCAAAAAATGTAAGAGCTGTCGAATGCATTTAGGTTATAAATGAAATTAAAATGTACCCTTTTTCATTTAGAATAGCACACAGCGCTTCCGCTTCGCCTTCGCTGTAGTAATAAGGAACTCCCAAACATTTCAGTAACTCTGCACACTGATGATCAGGTAATGTGGGATTAATTCGAGTCTATGGAATACATTACCATAAAACATAAGCTCAGTTCACCTGTTTTTGCATCGAGTTAAGGTGCGACCGATCAGTTCTTTTGATTAGATGTTCAGTTTCATTGGTAGAGTTATATCCTTGAATTTTCTCCTTTGTTCTATTACATCGAGCTTAATATGAGGAGCTTTCCCATCCAGAATAAATATTGGTTTGATGCCAAGAAGGAGTAGATACGAAGTTCGAAAAAATAAGTTTCTGAAAATTTCATCTTTTTCAATAAATCGAAAATTCTACTTCGTTATAAGATGATGGCTGGTAATCAAGAAATCACCTTAAATACAGATTCATATTGTAATTATGCACATTTTGATTTTCGCAGATCCAACCGCTTAGATCGATAGCGATTGTTTGGTCTTTCAATTCCCATAGGGATTTTTTTTTACAAGTCGATGCTATAAGAATCCATAGGCCTTTTACACCCATCTTTCGTTTACCTCATCAAAATAATAACAGTAAAAGCATGGAAATGAGCAAATGACTAAAATTTTATGAGTAACGAAACAACTTCACAATATTTCATCTTGCAGCAACAACTGAAATGCTGAAAAACCAACGGTCAAGTTTAGGACCGTAAAGCCGGGACAGGAACCAGAACAGCGGAACCAAAACACTGATCCCGTTTTGACCAGAACCAGTTTGGGCCTTGGGGTACAGTTTGGAAATAGGCATTTTTATCTTCTTAAATTCATTTTGAATGTTTAAAAAATAAAATTTCTACGTTTTTTAAACCAAAAATTGTTCTTTTTTAAATTTTGCGCTTATTTGTGAGCAGGGGTGGGCAGAATCCAAAAAAAAAAAATGAATCGAATTGGGATCCTTCAGCGAAAGAGTCGGTACCTGGTGGTAAAACGATGAACTACTGAAAACGGGGATTTCAATAATTGATAAAGTATCATTATTAGCAATGAATTAATAATTGTGGTACTGAATCGAATTATTTTGAATAGAATTAATTGTTTTTTGTTCAATTTTTTTTTTTTTTTTTTTTTTATTTCAATTAAACATTACAACAGCCTAAGTGGCTACAATTAATTTAGATATACTTAGTAAAATATCGCAGTGTTGTAGGAACAAACCCAAGAACGAGAACGAAGAACAACAAGAACAGGAAATTTTCATTGTTCCTGAGGAACAGAACCAAGAACGAGAACATAAAATGATATGTATGAAGAACAAAGAACAGAACGAGAACAGAATATTTTCAAACTGAAAGATCAAAGAACGAAACGAGAACCAATTAATGTAAAATGCTGAGGAACGAGAACAAAAACAAGAACGGATGTAATTTCGAGTTGTTCTTCGTTCTTTTGAAAGTTAATGATTTATCACAAAATTAATAGATATCATGAGGGGAAAGAGAAAATAAAAAACTTCTAAAAGCGGACAAATGCTGCGTATACCCATATAAATCCTTTTTTTTTATTTTTTATTAATTAGCTTCAATTAATTAATTTTCAATTTCAACAACAACATAAACTGTAAACACGTTATCAAAAAAAAAAGAACAAAAGAAAAAGTTGAAGAACGAGAACAGAACGAAGAACGAACAAGAACGAGACCATAAAGGATTGAAAGAACAAAGAACAGAACGAGAACAGCATTGTAAAGAATTAAAAGAACGAAAAACGGAACGAGAACAGTTGAAACATTGAGAATAAGAACGAGTTAGGAACAGGATCAAATGACTGGGTCTTTCCAGGAACAAGAACAGGAACAAGAACAGACATATGTTCGTTCCTACAACACTGAAACAGGGCTGCAAAAACGGAACGATAACGTTATCCGGTATCGTTCTGGTATTGTTTTTCAAATGGATTCGGTATCGTTATCGTTCTGGTATCGTTATTTAATATGTTCCGGTATTTTGTATCGTTACCGTTTCGTTATTTGAAATGTTCGGGTATTGTATCGGTATCTGGTATCGGTATCGTTATTTTTCAAAAATTATTGAATATGTATTCCAAGTTTTAAACCAACTTTCAAAATTGGAAAAAAATCTGGTCCAGCCTAATAATAATAATGAATGAATTGTAAGCAGTATTATTAATTTTTTTCCATGTGATTACGTTAATCAAATAATAATTATTAATTAATTTAATTGTATTAAATGACTAAATAAATATAAATGCTTACAGCTATGTCTGGTATTGCTACTATTCTTTTAAAGCATTTTATAAATCATTCACAAAATAGGTCAGAGCCGTCAGAGGGCCACAAGAGATCATGACAGTTGACACCATTATGAACATAACGCAGACAGCACCTCCAATTACCTGGTATAATAACATTAATAACAAGTAACAACACATCTCAAAATAAATAAACTTTTTAAATTTTAGTGTAAATTGACAATTGATGGGCTGAGAATCAAAACTCACATTTGCCATCATAAGCGATTCTGAGAAAAACGCGAAAAACTGTTTTGGTACAGATCCCGGCCACCAGGATGCTGCAATCGTGTCTGCATGTTAAGTAGGATCAAAAAATAGAATTCACAATATATATTTTTTTTAGTACCAACCATTGTCCTTTTTGAGAAAGAAGAATGGCAAATGTGAGTTTTGTCTCGAACTTTTTTTCTTTTACAGCTACAGAAAATTTTATAGAACAAAAGTTGTAGAAAATGAAAAAAAAAAAATTTGTCATAAAAATTTTACCCACTGCATTATTCTTGAGATAAAACCATTTTCAAAAATAAACAATATACGTTTCTTACCATTTCCCATTGCGTAAAATGTAATAAAAACACGAATTGATGACAATGTATTGTAAAAATAACGCAGTTGCTACCACATTATTGATACTAACGACGTTGTTATTACGCCCAGTTGGGTGAAACTTCGCCTATACGCGCTTGAAAGTCGCGTTTAAACAGCGATTTTTCAGGACTAGCGTCTGCAAAGTCGCTGATAATCTCGCGTTAACCCGCGACTAGGCGATATTACACGCGTAATAAAAAGTCGCGCGTTAGAGCGATTAAAAATTCGCTCATAATATTGCCTTACAAAAGTTCGTTACACGCGACTTTGTAAATTTCGCCTATAAATTCGCCTACCTATCTTTGTCATAAGAATTTTAAGATCCCCGCGTTGGTTTGTATACACACCCCTCGACGTCCACGAACTGATGTGTTGTGGCTGTATAGAGTTCCTCGTTCCTACATTCAACGTGTGTTGGTAGTTCCATAATAGGTATTTCGTTATTTATTTATTTATTTATGTTTTTTATTTGCTCATAAGTGCATATTTAAACATTTGCAAACAATCATGTCGAAAAAACCGTAAGTAATTCTTATTTATTTATTTATTTATTTATTTATTATTCATTTATCTATTTATTTATTATTTATTTATTCATTTACTTATTTATTATGTATTTATGTATTTATTTATTTAATAAATAAAATTTAGTCCTATATTTATTTAATATTTATGGACTAAATTTTAATGGTATAATGAGTAAAGGTATGGAAGGGAGTGGATGAGGACTGAGGAAGAGGAGAAAATTACATTTTTTCATGTGTTTTGGCCTATTTTGTACTTATTTATCTGAGGCTGCATCGATTTTAGAAAAAATAAAATACAATTTTTTTTACCTACCTGAACGTAATTACTTTTGCTTTACACTCAGCTACTTTCATTTTCGATTATGCTCAGTAACGTTTTAATTCAAGAGGGGTTACTTTAGAAAATTAGTAGGTACCAATAAGTTGAAAATTAAATCTAAGTAATCATTTTCTAAATCACCCCATTAAATGAAATTGCCAACGTTTAGTTATTTTATAGTAATTTATATAATGGCTGTTTATTAGAACACAAGTGTTGAAGGTAGGAATAAATTGAATTATAGTTGTGGTAGAGATTATGTTCATACTGATGACGGAAATACACATAGAGAAGACAGTAGAGCTAGTGATAGTACTACTGGTATACATATGAATGTTAATTTACCTATTTCTTCTATTCATTTTTTTTTTTTTCTTATTTCTTCATTTTTGTTTCAGATATTACTTACCTTTCAAAAAATTCCAACGGATACTTATACATAAATATATTATGTATAAAAACATTTTTTTTTTCAAGTTTAATGTAAAAATACATATATTTCTAATTTCTTAATGATTTTGAATATTTATAGTGATTTATTATAGCATCATATAAAAATTCACGCGCATTTACTTTTTTAAAATATTAATTCTGGATTATTATTGCGTTCATTATAATTATAATTTCACTAATAGTCTCAAATTTATGACTGAAAATAATTCAATATAATGAGCGAAATAATAATCAAAAATTCATTGAAAAAACGTTAAAAATTTCCCACAAAAACCTGCCGTGATGAAAAAAAAAAACGCGTATAATTTCTCACAGCGATAAATTAGGCGACATTATATGCGCAGTTGCTGTTCAAATGAAACGAGATGCGCATATGCGATGTTATAAGCGAATATAGTATATGCGCAGTCGCTATTCAAATGAAACGAGACGCGCATAAGCGATTTTATGAGCGAACAAAATATGCGCAGTCGCTATTCAAATGAAACGCGATGCGCATACGCGATATTATAAGCGAACAAATAGGCGACTTTATGGGCGAAAAAAAAAGACGCGTTCGTCCTGGAAAGTCGCCGCGATTTTAGCCGCGTATTTATAGGCGAAGTTTCACCCAACTGGGCGTTATCACTTCAGTTTGCACACATTACAAAATGTTCGTGACAAAACTCACATTTGGCAGTGGCAAATGTGAGTTTTGATTCTAACTCGTCACTTCAAGGGGGGTTTTATACCAGAAAGGGGTGGTTTGTAAAAAAAGTAATATTGTGTGTAGGTAGACGATAGAAGACTCATTCCGATTCTATGATAAAATCATTTTTTTTTTTTTTGGCAAATGTGAGCTTTGATTCTCAGCCCTTCAATTAATAACAGATAGGTAAGCTCGTTTTAGAAAAAAATATGAAGGTCAATTTTTTTGAAATGATTGTGTTGTTATTAGCGCTGGTGATAAAAACGTCAAGAATGGAAGGAAACGAAGAGATTGGAACAATTTTTGAGGGATAGAAACGAAGGGAACGATACGACTTTGAATGAGCAAAGAGCGTTATATGAATGAAAGGAAATGAAAATCAAAAGATGTAAGCAAGAGGAGATGGGAACGATTCAATTTTTTTTGCTCTTTTCTCACTACCCCAAGCTGGTGCTAAGTGCGTCCCAAACTCAAGCTGTCACGATATTTTACCAACATTTTCGATTTTCTCATGTTTATCGTTGTTGTTTTGCCTAGGCGTTATCATTACAAATTACAAAATTTTATATTTTACTTGAAAGTTGAAAAAAAAATCGAAACAATGGATCGAAACGGAACGATAATCGATAAAATGCAATATGAAGGCAAAAAGATGGAAACGGATAGAAACGAAATGTTTGAAAATACAATACTAATGCCTTTAATTATAAGTAATGAGAGAGGTGAACAGGTGATAGGGATAGGGTTGCTACATAACATGTACATCTACAATTTCTACATACTTGATAATTTACTCAAATAATACTGGCAATTTTATTTTTTACATATTATTAATAGGAAAAATGAAGAAAAAAATAATAATAATAACGGAAAAATAACGGAAAAAGGTTCCGGTATCGGTATTGTTCTGGTGTCGGTTTTCAAATTTTCTAGTATCTGGTATCGTTTCGTTACCGTTTTTTAATTTTTCCGTTATCTGGTACAGGTATCGTTACGTTATTTACCGAAAAATGCCGTTTCGTTACGTTTTTCCGTTCCGTTACGGTATCGTTTTTGCAGCCCTGCACTGAAATATCGTTTGTGGAGCATCCCACTGGAAGCACCACCTTAAACATTTCAACTAGCTAATAGTGATATCAAATAAAATTAAATTAACATAAATCTAATACATGTTGACGGTCGAGTCGACGGGTAACTGCGCTATTGTCTAATAACATAATTGCGTTGGCATTAACGTGATTTTCCAACCTGGTTTTATACTTGGCGGAGAATTTGGTGATTATTGCTTTAACAGATTCTATATTACAGTATTCGTGAATCGATTGGTTAGTCGCGTACCAAGGAGCTTCAACGATACATCTTAAAGTCTTGTTTTGAAATCTCTGAATAATTTCAATGTTAGATGTTTTAGCTGTACCCCAGAGTTGGCATCCATATGTCCAAACTGGTCTTAATATGCATTTATATAGAAGTAGTTTATTTTCCACTGATAACTTAGATTTTCTGCCCAGCAACCAGTACATTTTCTTAAATCTTAAATCCAGCTCTTTTCTCTTCGTTTTAATATGTGTTTGCCAAGTCATCGTTCTATCGAAATGTATACCTAAGTACTTGACCGATTCTTTTATAGGTAGCTCTGTATCATTGAGTTTGACTGGTAATGTTTTACATTTCTTCATTGTGAACGTAATATTTATGGATTTTGACGGATTAACTTTAATACGCCATTTTTGTAGCCATTCCTCGATATCTTGTAGATGGTTCTGTAGAGATTTGGTTGCATCTACGATGTTTTTTCCTCTGCTCAGCACTGCAGTGTCATCCGCAAAGGTGCACAGTACTGTATCATCTTTAATAGGTATATCTGAAGTATAGATTGTGTATAAACAGGGGCCTAATATACTTCCTTGCGGGACACCTGCATATATGTTGAATATTGTGGATAACTCGCCATCTATTTTCACCATAAACTTGCGATCACTCAAATATGATTTAAAAATTTGGTAGAATTGGTATGGGAGAAATTGCTTTATTTTATAAAGTAGTCCCAAGTGCCACACTTTATCAAATGCCTGCTGTATGTCAAGGAAGGCTGCTGCACAGACCTCTTTTCTTTCAAGTGTGGTAACAATTTCATCCAAGACCCGATGAGCTTGCTCTATTGTTGCATGTTTTTCCCGAAACCCAAACTGATGATCTGGGATGATTTTCTGCTTGAGCAATTCTACTTTTAAACGGGACAGTAGTATTTTTTCAAAAATCTTTGATAACAGTGGAAGTAGGCTGATTGGTCGATATGAAGATGGTAAAGATAAATTAAATTCCAGTGTTATTGTTACGAAATAAATGATTATTTTCTTCATGCACTTACCAATGACTAGTGATACAATTATCGCGAATATCATAAATACCATGCGAAAGAATCTCATTTATAAATGAAAATATATCATTACATTCAATTTCATTATTCAATCCTTTTTGTGCCTATTTTTTTATTTCTTATGATTTATTTTTTATTTACCAAAGAAACGAGAATGTCTGTTATGTTTTTTTTTGTTTATCATCTATTTTTTTTTCAAAGACTTCCTTTCAAACACAAATTTTCCAAACCTCATTCACGGTTGAGCGCCACCGAGAACTGCCCTCGACTGGCCCTGCCCGTGCCCTCTTTTCAGCTCGTAAGCCAAGGCGAGGAGTTAGTTCCTTATAGATAGGAAAGGATAGCTACCCCTTATGTCCAAGACACGCACCCCAATGGCTTCGTGTAATCTTCACCTCTCTCTAACGTCTCACGAAGTTCAAAGAACCCTGCGAAGAGCGATCAACAGACCGACGAGGTTACAAATGTACAGTCCCCCATTAAAATGCGTATCACGGACACAACGAGAGCCCGAGAATTCTCATAGGATTAGATGGAACCCACCCATTCCCAATCCCTACTCACACCTCACACGCCTCATACCTCACACGCCTAATTCCCCACACACCTAATTCCTCACACACCTTATTCCTCACACGCCTAATTCCTCACACGCCTTATTCACCACTCACTTCTCACACCTCATTCACATACCTTATATATAACTTATATTTATAATACCTACCTACCTATATAATAATAATAAATTAAACATAAAAATAAAAACTATAAACTACCTAAAGTGAACCCTATACGACAAACAACCCTAAACAAAGAACCCAACAAGACCAGAAAACCACCAAGACACAACCACGATCCCAAAGACTACTTAACATCATAAACCTACCTACAAGCTTACTCTACAGTCTACACAGTTCAACGATCAACGTTGAACTGATCTTTTCCACAGGTAACAAGTCATATAAGTATAGATTGCAAACGAAATCTAAGACTAATCAGATTACTTCTAAAATGGTGCTCTGCGATTGGCTGATGGAAACTTGTTATTTTATTATAAATATAAGTCGACATTTAGTTTCAAGCTTAGTTTGTGTTGTGACTTTCGTGCGATACACGTTTGTTTGGTGAAGTTTTTGTGTTTTTGTTTCGTACATTTATAGGACATCGTGAAACATTCGTAAAATATTGCTGCAATACGTAAGTATGAAGGTGTTGATGAATATTTTTCAATTTGTTACTTTTTTTGTATTCATTACCGTAAAAAATCCAATTCGCAAATGCTTTTCACATTTTTTTCCTTGTTAGTTTTCGACCAATGTATTCTTTATAATAAGTTGCATTCTCGCTTATTGTGAAGTCTCGATATTCTTTTTTAATTACATTCACCTTTACCGATTATATCATATTCGCTTTTTATGTACGATGAAAAGATGAAATAAGACATAAGAGTTTCCAAATTTAATAAATCAAGCGTTCACAAAAATGTAAAATGAATTTAATTAAAAATTTTCACATTTAAAATTTTAATTTTCAAAACCACTTATTATTTCACAGTAACAAAAGATCATTAATAATAGACCCTTTGAGACTGCATCGTAAAGGGTCTAAAATGAACCTCAATTTGCTGAATGTTCGTTCAAAATAATGGAAAATTGGAAATTGGCTTGAGACTTTAACCCAAACGATTTTTTTATAAGTTTAAGTTAAAGTTTGATTTAGTTTTAGGGACTGAAAATATTAGTTAAAGTTTTATTCAGTTACACATATTGGGATTTATAGTTATGGTTAAATTCAGTTATATTCTTAATACGTGAAAATACGAGTCAGTTTGAGTTAAAGTTAAGAGTTTTAGTTATTGTTAACAGCCCTGATTTATAAACCAAAATGATAGATAAGTATTAAATTAGCCAAACCCAATTCATTCATTTCATTTATTCGATTTATTTTCAAATTTAAACATTTCACTGTGTGAGTCCACAAAACTGGCGGCAAAAATTCCCCGTTCTCAGAACTGATAATACCATTTACATGTATACACAATACACGACACTAGCGCGCCACTGCTCTGAAGGGTCCCAACGAACATAGGTCTGTTCTTGTTCCTGTTTCGTTCCTGGAAAGACCTAGTCATTTGATCCTTTCCTACTCGTTCTTATTCTCAATGTTTCAACTGTTCTCGTTCCGTTCTTCGTTCTTTTAATTCTTTACAATGTTGTTCTCGTTCTGTTCTTTGTTCTTTCAATCCTTTATGGTCTCGTTCTTGTTCGTTCTTCGTTCTGTTCTCGTTCTTCAACTTTTTCTTTTGTTCTTTCTTTCTTTTTTTTTTTTTTGATAACGTGTTTACAGTTAATGTTGTTGTTGAAATTGAAAATCAATTAATTGAAGCTAATAATTAAAAAAAAAAATTACTTATATGAGTATATGTAGCACTTGCCCGCTTTCAAGTATAAGTTTCTTATTTTCTCTTTCCCCTCATGATATCTATTAATTTTATAATAAATCATGAACTTTCAAAAGAACGAAAACAACAAAAATTACATCGTTCTTGTTCTTGTTTTTGTACCTCAACATTGTTCATTAGTTGGTTCTCGTTTTGTTCTTTGATCTTTCAGTTTGAAAATATTCTGTTCTCGTTCTGTTCTTTGTTCTTCAGATATATCACTTTTATGTTCTCGTTCTTGGTCCTGTTCCTCAGGAACAATGAAAATTCTCCGTTCTTGTTGTTCTTTGTTCTCGTTTTTTAGTTTGTTCCTACAACACTGGTTCTAGCCATTCCGTGAAAATTTCACTGACCCAGTCAGTGCCCAGGGATGGGCAAAATTTGAAATTTTTGATTCGAATCACGAATCACGAATCACGGAATGAAATGATTCGACCTTTCGAATCTCGAATCATTTCGCAGGTTCTCGATTCGAATCACGAATCACGAATCATTTTCTAGAAAAATGATTCGAATCATTATTTTCGAATCATTTTTCGAATCATTTTCAGTTTTTCTTTTTCACATATTTTTTGGCCGTATAACTCGCTGTGTGTAATGTACTCTTTTTCCTTTTAATAAAAGAGAAAATAATAGCAATTAGTAATAATAAATTAATATTCATTTCTAATTCTAATCATTTTATTTGAGAAATTCTAATTTTTGTTTAATTTTTTTATAATTTAATTTGCTTTTAACAGCACACACGTTCTAAATTTGAACGACTTTTACGACTTTTGTTTAGAATTTCGGCAAATGAGAACAATCTCCCAATATAAACACACACAGAAACAGTAAGTCAGCAACACACAAACACAAGTACACAACACAGATGCACTTCGTCTTCGTCAGACTCCCAGACTCGGAAACTTTGGAAAGTTTAATGAAAGAGAAAAAATAAAAGGAAATGAAAAAAAAAAAGGAAAAACCTAAAACTGAAATTGAAAAAAAAAGTTAATCTGAAGAATGATTCGAAATATTAAATTTTCAACAACTTGATTCGAATCAAATATCGAATCATCGACGACGAATATGATTCGAATCACGAATCTCGAATAATTTTGCGAAAAGTGATTCGAATCATGATTCGATTCATTCAAAATTTGATTCGAATCATGATTCGAATCACAAATGATTCGAATCATGCCCATCCCTGTCACGAGGGAATGGTCAGAACTGTCCATCGCCAATTTCTTTGGTAGGTAGCCGATCTTGTAGTACTTGAGGAGTAAACCAACGCGCCATATTCAGTTTCTCGGAAACGAAGCTTATTTGGAGAAGCAGGGTTGCCAAATGTTGAAAATCAAAAATTCCTTATTATTTGAAAAAATATTTCTTAATGTTAATCATTGGAAATTGTAGAACTATTTAATAAAAAGTCATGTCACGTTTTCATATTGGAGGAAGAAAAGTGTACTTATAAAGGTATACCTATAATTTTGATCATTATTTACTTTTTTGGCGGGTAAATGGTAATTTGAATTTTTCGTTTCTTTTTTATTTGTTGTTGTTCATTTTATTTTTTTAATGCTAATTCAGGTGATAAATTAAAGAAATAATTCACTTCTATGTTTAAACAATCGATAAAACAATATTTTTACATTTATATGTGCTAAGCATTCTTTTAAAATTGATACATCAGATGAACGATTATTTATTTTTACGTTCATTTGGTGATTATAACTGTTGAACATATCTATAATAAATTTATAACTGCGATGTCTGCTTCACATTTGAGGAGACCAATTAATGTGTAGAAGGGCGGCATCATATAATTATGAAATCAATGCCGTGGAAAACTGTGAAAAAGTATTGTGTGTGTATCATTTCCGATATAAATCATCATTTACACATTTAATTTTATGTAAAATATATAACTTCATCAATTGTTTAAACATAGAAGTGAACTATTTCTTCAATTTATCATCTAAATTAACATTAAAAAAATACAAATGAACAACAACAAATAAAAAAGAAACGAAAAATTCAAATTACCATTTACCCGCCAAAAAAGTAAATAATGATCAAAATTATAGGTATACCTTTATAAGTACACTTTTCTTCCTCCGATATGAAAACGACATGACTTTTATTAAATAGTTCTACAATTTCCAATGATTAACATTAAGGAATATTTTTTCAAATAATAAGGAATTTTTGATTTTCAACATTTGGCAACCCTGCTTCTCCAAATAAGCTTCGTTTCCGAGAAACTGAATATGGCGCGTTGGTTTACTCCTCAAGTACTACTAGATAGGCTACCTACCAAAGAGATTGGCGATGGACAGTTCTGACCATTCCCTCGTCAGTGCCATTATAACCGGCTCTTAAGGATTCAACTCACGATTCAAATCCGATTCTATAATGATTCGAATCGCATGTCGCACGTCGATGTCGCACCATCCTTAATTTCGACTTTGAAATTTGGGAACCCTGTGGTGCAGTCCGGACATAATAAAATTCCTCTTTATCTACGAAAGTAATCTATAAAATTTAATAATATCGTTCTCATTTTTCATTTTAGTTTCCCCATCACTAAACCTTCATCAAGAGAAGTCTAATTTTGTGATTTTATTCGTATTGATAGCATATAAATACTATTTGGATTTATCACAGTAAAATGGCATCTCGATTAGTTAACCTTCGTTATCCTCTACAGAATTTAGCTAGACAGAAAAAAATTCTAAAAGTAAGAATCCAACTTTATTTCATAATGTCTCGATGATGACCTTTAACTCATACATAATCTGTACTCACCAACTTACAACCCTCATTGAGAAAACATTCTAACATTCGTGTTTAGTTAAGCCAGCAATGCCGAGCAGTTTCAAATTTGGCTACCAAAGAACTGAGAGAAAAACTCATGAATCTACCTCCTACCGTGGTTACTCAACTTGATAGTGGTATTAAAGTAGCCACTGAAGATTCAGGCGCTCCTACAGCCACTGTTGGTCTATGGATTGACGCTGGCTCGCGATGGGAAACTGAAGAAACCAATGGCGTTGCTCATTTTTTGGAGCATATGGCTTTCAAAGTGAGCTATTTCGTTTTCCACTAATTAATTACCATGATATATTTACTTCATTTCGTGTGTTTCTTAAATCCATAATCAGGGAACAGGAAAACGGTCGCAAACTGATTTAGAATTAGAAATCGAAAACATGGGAGCTCATTTGAATGCATATACTTCACGAGAACAAACTGTATTTTACGCCAAATGTTTGAAACAAGATGTACCTAAAGCGGTTGAAATCTTGGCCGATATTTTATTCAACTCTAAACTAGGTTAACTATTAATTTGTGTACTGTGTCTAGTTTAAATTTCAGTCACTAAAAACCGTAATAATTAATCATTCGTGTAGGCGAAGCGGAGATTGAACGAGAAAGAGGAGTCATTTTGAGAGAAATGCAAGAAGTAGATTCTAATTTGCAAGAAGTTGTGTTCGATTATTTGCACGCTACTGCTTATCAAAATACACCACTGGGTAGAACAATTTTAGGACCTACTAAGAATATTCAGTTAGTACATAACTCGTTCAACGTAGTGATATGCACTTTAAAATGAACATAAATATTACTGAATTTCTCTCTTTTTAGATCAATCACTAGAAAGGATTTAGTCGATTATGTAAGCTTATTTTACAAACCAGCCCGCATGGTTCTCGCTGGCGCTGGTGGTGTTGATCACGATGAATTGGTGAAACTGGCCGAACAGCATTTCAATGTGCCACCTGCGGACCCCAATAGTCTTCTATTGGATTCATTAAATATGAAACCTTGTCGTTACACCGGTAAGCATTTATATACACTTCTAATGTACCATTACCTCGTTACGTCTATTTTCATCACCATATTTTCCTCAGGTTCCGAATTGAAGCATCGAGATGACGCTATACCTTTCGCTCACGTAGCTGTAGCCGTCGAAGGCTGTGGCTGGAACAACCCAGATAACATTCCACTAATGATCGCCAGTACAATCGTCGGCGCCTGGGACAGAACACAAGGAATTGGATCATTGAATGCTTCAAGAATTGCAAGAGCCGGTGCCGAAGGAAAAGCTCTCAGTTATCAAGCGTTTAATACTTGCTACAAAGATACAGGATTATGGGGCATATACTTTGTTTCACCTCGAGAAACTATTGATGTATACTTTGGTTCAATTTACTATGTATTTTGTTCTACGAATTTGGCTTCTCGCTAATTACAACTTTTTGCCCATTCAGGATTTCATGACAGCGGTTCAAGGCGAATTCAGAAACCTCTGCACAGCTGTTACCCCACAAGATGTTGAACGTGGCAAAAATTTATTAAAAACCAGTATGTTATTGCAATTAGACGGTACTACTCCAGTATGCGAAGATATTGGTAGACAAATGTTATGTTACGATAGAAGAATTCCGCTTCATGAATTAGAAGCTAGAATCGATGTAAGTATACTCGTCGGTGTTTCAAATTCTACCATTAATAGGCTATTGAATATTATATCGTTTATTTTTCCTCTTTAAACATGTAGAAAGTCACCGCATCCGATGTTCATGAAGTTATGATGAAATATTACTACGATCAAGATCCAGTAGTTGCTGCAGTTGGTCCAGTAGAAGACATGACCGATTATGCTATGTTAAGATCGTATACATTCTGGGTGCATTTCTAGATAAAAATAATTCCTTTACCTGTTTCCTCATTTTGTGTATTTAAAAATTGTTTCGAAGAAAGTGTAACTAATTTCTCTTGCATATTAAATTCGTTAAAATTTAATTATAATTTCTTGAAGCCAACGCCTGTAAAATGCTTAATGTCAGGTTCAACCGCTTATGTTGTTATTGGCCTCCTTCTGTGACGTCACTAACCTTATAAACCATGTGGTGTAAAGGTAGTACGTCGCACACTTATACCTTCGTATTTAATTAAAGTTGCTCCACTGGGGAACACTCCAGACTGGGGTCCTTTCAAAAGGACATGGGTTCTATCATTTGAAGTAATTAGAAAGTTTTCACCTTCATCTCACATGTTATAACATCAAGAGAAAACACGATTGTGCGATCTTATTCATTCACTTTGAGCCATTTTTCTACACCTTCAATCATTAAAAAAAATGGCTCTCTCCCTGCTCCTCACACTAGGTAGCCAGTAACAATAGCTCGGATTTTCATTAACCCTCACAAAGCAACACATTACACACAACACGATGTCAAAGAGGACACATAATGATTTGAAAACATCCAAATATGTCGTTTTCGACATTGTGTTGTGAAAAAAAATCAAAATTATTACATTTAATGTTTTTTTTTTGACATATGTTGAGGTATGAGGGTTAATAACTCAGCTAAGGACGAAAAAATGAACCATACAAAAATCATCTGAAACCAAAACCTAGTTCCAAACTTTTTGAAAATGTTGATCTAAAGTATTCACAAACTTCACATTTTATAAGATACCTAGAAGTTGATTCTACCAAAGGCTGAACAATTTTTCAATTCGCCAAGGCAAAATGGATGAACCTCTTTTACATAATATGTAGATACTTCAAATATCCTAGTTGGCGTTAGTTTACAAACAAATCAAAATCTCAATCGAGAAACCATGTATATGTATTTACAGTCAGCTCTGATACAATATGAGCAAAAATATGACTTATATAGCAACGATTTTAGATTATGCGTGGTTGATTATCGGCGTAAATTCTAGAAGTGATGTAATCAATAGTTTCTTATTTACTTCTGTCTTTAGCCTATGTTTTTTGACATCTTCTAAAATTTCAGTTTCTTTGGAAACGAATTCTGCAACCAAATACATAGAATAGAATAATGCTTACATTTATTTCTATATTTCCACACGTGTTACCCGACTTTTCTTACTTTTGGTAATTTCATCATCGTCAAATTCAGAAAGATGAAGCAATAGCATATTATACTCCGCTAAACGATTTGCAATATGGAGATTGAACTGGACATCATACCATCTAAATTTCTTAAAAATGTAACTACATCTTTTGATAGAAGATATTAATAATTTTTTTTCACTGAAGGATATATCTGTAGAAGTTGATGTTATCATTATTCTACTAAATTCGAAAATAATTTATCCGATCAGAAGTTCATCTGGGCTTTAATTACCTCTATTATGGATTTCTTCAACGCAATACAATGATATTCTAATAGTTATTTGTTCAAGAGTGGGAAGGCATTCACATAATTTCGAATTAGTTTCGTTACTCATCCACTTTATATGATGCGATCCCGCAGTCATTCGTACAATCCAATACGTGAATTTATCAACAAAGTAAGGAGACTTATCACAGATTTCTAAATGAGCGCATAATACTTGTAGAACGCACGTGTCTAACGACAAAAAAAATAATACAATATATTAATAAAAAAATTAATTCAAAAGTACCAATATACACATATACATAAGGACATTACCATGAGTGAAACAAAAACTTCTAAAATTTTCTGAAAATGTTTCCGCAGCTAAAATCAAAAAGATGATTAGTTCTTTTTGTTTTCACCTTTCAGCGGTAATTTCTCATTAAAAAAAAATAATCACGCGTAAGAACCAGAAACCAGACTACTTTACCTGATCTATGACATAATAAATTTGATAAATCGAAATGCGAACTAGCGCTCAAGAATTCCACTACATATTGTATCACAGCAGATCCAGGAGGTAAAAAAAGTACTTTTTGTATCATATTATTCAAATTTTTAAACTGAAATTACAAAAAATATGAATTTCAAAAATAAAAAATTCGAAGAATTCAATTTGTTGCGATGTGACTTACTATTTTTCATGCATAACATTACTTCCATAATCACACAAATTAGAACAGAAATATAAAATTGAAGAAAACACGCCTTCGTATTTGTATATTTTTTTCTAAAACAATCAACCAATTCGTAATTATGTTTTAATGCAGCAGTTCGTAAGAAAAAAAAATTACATAACTATTTACCAACCTGAACAGAAATTTCTTGAATAATTTTATAAAACAATTCAAGAATATCGAAGATGAGTTCCATTTTTTTATGATTAGCTAATTTTTCTAAATCGTCCATTTCTCTGGAAAAAATAAAATTAAGTTTAAAAAAATCGAAAAGTAAAGCACGAATTTATAAGAATCTTAATTTTAAAAAAATACCTATTCATCATAACATTTAATTGTTTATCCCTTTCGAATATATTATTGATCAACCTTACGTCATCCGATTGCAACGAATGTGTTCGTTCTATGCAATGGCATCCATACCTAAAATGAGAATTAACAAGGCGTATTTTACGAGAAATTTTCGATTAAGGAAAATAGCTCGCTACGACAAAATTTGAGCTATAAGATGTTAAAACAACACAGCAACACAGTCTACATTTTAATTACCAGTAAAAGAAATGTAGAAAATTACATCTTCTTTCTTATTTAACGTAATTATTTTAATTCACTTAAGACCTAACAAAAAAAAATTAAAATTGAATTTTGAAATTGACTATGAAGCGAGTACTTCTTTGCAGCATTTTGAAAAATTTTCGTCGATTTTTTCGCAAATGAGATCTTATAGCTTTAAACATAAATAATATAAACTACAATAATATATACTGAACAAATAATATGTTACCTCGCTTCGAAACAATCATCGAGCCTAATTAATAATTTCATGATAATGGGCTCTATTTGCATTAGTTTAGCTAGCACAGTGATCGTACGACGAACAACTGTCCCTTTTTCTTTAGGAAAACATTTTCTGCAAATATTAATGGAAAAAGAACTTCAGCTTTCTAGTTGGTACAGCGTTTTATCACATGAAAATGATTATATTGAAATCATTCGTGATGCGAATTCAAGTGCTCATCCTAAATGAGATACTTACGCAGATGAAATTAGCGAGTAATGCGTACTCGAAGGAGAGATGTTGCGCACTCCTCGAGTTAAAGTTATTATTTTGCTCTTTTTATCAGTAACTTCTCGCCGCGCTTTTTTCATTATTTTGTCCAAAAAATTCAATAATATATTATGACTTCTAGAAATGAGCTTTAACAATAAATCAAATGGTGTATTGGTTTTCGAAATTTTTCTATCGTAATATAAGATAATTGAAAGGAATAGAAATTACCAGTTTTATCAAAATAGTAGCAGCTGATTTGTCAAATGATGTAAATCTACACAACTGTAATACACAACAATTCAAGTACAAAGTAAATTCATTCTCTAAAACAAGTTGATAAAACAGTCAGTATAAAATGATGCTGTGCATTTTTCGTAACGGAGGTGTATAAGTGAATTTTTCGTTTATACCTTTTTCTGTTTCGTTAAAATTGAATTCAAAATTTAGATTAAATGAGGAGTGCAAAAGCTTGTATAAAATTTCTCCTTTATCGATTTGGCCACCGAAAGTGAATATTTTGTTATCTTTCACTAGAGTTTTCGATTGAGTGAAATGGAATCTATGAAACACAAAAATCTAGCATTAGTACTTATGACTAAATGTAACAGACGAAATATATTACTTGCCTTTCATAGAAAGAATGGTTTGTGGAAGCTTGTGGTTTACAAGATTTGGGACTTTTACACGTTTGAGAAATTTTTTCAACTTTCTGAAAAGTAAATAAGGACATGGATTTTATTTCATAGCAGTTGTTAATTAAATAACTTTTTCTCGAACATAAAGTATCTCACTTGAAACTCAATCTCGGATTGTTTCTCAACTAACTGCTTTTTCAGTTTTTCAATAATTTCATCTTTGGCATCTAACTGTTTCTTATAATCTTTCTCAATTTTATCTTGAACATTTCTCAGGTTTTTTACCTAGCATTAACTGTAAAACGTATTCAAGAAAACAAGATTCATGTACATATTTAAGAAAGAAAAGAAGCATAGCTTACTTCTCCTTGTTTTCATTTGAAGATCCAGCAAAAGATTTTGATAGTTATTCGTACTTTGAAGAGTGGCATCTCCTATAATGAAATTTTAACTTTGCAATGCATTTCTATACAATATCGAAGAGAATATTACTCGACTCACTTGAACTACTAGGATTACATTCAAAAGAAGGCGCTTGATATATTTTGGTACTTTCCTAAAATCATTCACCGTGAAATGAGACAACCATATATAAATTTTTCAAAATATATATTATATCCGAACCCGCTGCTGAGATAAAGCCTGTGATTCAATTTGCTGCATGAGTTCATCATCAACGTTTAGGTCTTCACCCCATACTTCGTTATCGTCAAACGATATTTCAGCCGATTCAAGGGAATTATATTTGGCTTCTGTTTGTTCGAAGTTTCTAATTTTAATTTTTTACTGGGCTGTCCTTCAAACATTGCTCGGCGGAATTAAACTACACATAAGCACGTAAAATGTTAATACAAATTAGTTACAAACTGGAATGATAATAGAGATTTATAACCGCAACAAAAATTACAAAATCTACTTATTTTTTATAATCGAGGAATAAAATTATTTCATTATTATTTTTTGCATTTTTTATAAAGCGGGAAAACAACCAAGTTGAAGCACCGTATAATCAAGTAAATTGCTACGCCATATTGGGTTCATTATATGCTTTCTTTTGCCATTTAAAATCTTTTTGCATTTACCTATCTATTTTAGTATTTTCCAAATGAAGAACGATGAACAAGAACGACTTGACTATTTTTTACTTTCAAGATATAATTGGGAACGAATTATTTTATTATGTTATCCTATGTAAAAAAAAAGTAAGAAAACCTGTTCTCGTTCTTTGAGAACAATTTGTGGATTCAAAATGGCATATGCCTGTACTTCAATGGAGAAATGGACAGACGTTGATCAACGTCGATGCTGTCTATGTGATAAGATAATAATAAAAATGAAAATAAAATAATAAATTATGTAATTTCAAGCTGTTTTTAATAGTAATAATGATATGAAAGTATTATTTTTTTGTTTGATCAGCTTCTGTTGCAAGAGACATATTTTAATAACATAAGTCGTCATAATCATGTTCATTTCCTTTCAACATTGATCATTCCAATCACCCAATTTCAACATCTCGTTTCAGTAATTTTTTTCCACTAGCATCAACGTTAATGTTCAATCTTGCGATCAATTTATTAACAATGGAACTGCTCGCTGAAGCTTCATTTGTGGTAATCATAAAAAATGCAACGAAAATTTTGTACTTTTTTGTTTCGATTTGATGCAAGTAAGACAGCGTGGAAGTGTTTCAATTAAATGACGTTCTTTATTCGCTAGTTGATTGTTAATGTATATCTTATGGTTTCAGATATTAAAAGATAATCCTAAGAAATAAATTTCAAGCATGCCGAAGGCACGTTATTTTGGGAAAACCTCTCGTATCGTGGGGTTATGTTCAGTAGCGAATTTCATAAACGCCGCTGATCGCGTGATTATGCCAATCGCCATCGTACCGATGACGGATAAATACCACTGGAGTTTACAACTTCAGGGTTGGATATTGTCTTCATTTGCGTTTGGATACTTGACCAGTCAGGTAGTTGAAGAATACATCGCATTGGGTAATTCAACATACAACTCGTTAAGGTATTACCAAATATGTTCGGTTACAGATCGTGGGAGCTTGCGCTGCCCAAAAATTCGGTGGGAAATCTGTGATGTTCTTTGCTGTGTGTTTATGGTCGCTCTCTACGGTAATAACTCCTATATTTTCTCATTCAGCTCTAGCTCTGGTTATCTGCCGAATCATGCTGGGTCTTGGAGAAGGCTTAGGTGAACGATATTTACATGTTTTATTTTTCACATTCATTGTGTCAGAATTTCATATCTGATATTATGCAGGATTGCCCACAATATTTCATATATTTGCTAACAATATTCCCATCGAAGAGCGATCAAGAGCGTTTGGATATTTAATAGCAGCAGGATCAATAGGTCAAACCATTGCCTCTGTGGTAGGACAACGCTAAAAAATACATTATTTTTGAAAAAATATTCTCAATTCTTTCAGGAAAAACTAATATATTCATTGATTGTTTTGTATTTTTGCAGATATGCCCTCATTTGATGTGGGAAACAAGTTTTTACTTGTTTGGTATTTTAGGAATAATTTGGATATTTATTTGGTTATTATTTTATAACGAAAGTCCCTCGTTGCCTAATAGGGATGAATTACCGCTTATTACCCCCAAAGTATGCTTAAATATGTGTTTTTCATTTACAACGCAATTTTAAGATGATTTTGGATTTTTCAACGAATTTATTTTGTTTAGGTTACGACCTATAATGTTATGTGGATAGAATTCTTATGTCATTGGTCTCTATGGGCGATATACATCGCGCAGTTTTCTATGAACTGGTCAAATTATATCATAATGCAATGGCTACCAACGTATTTATCAAGAAATCTCGGGGCTAATAAAGAAAGTATTAGTTTCACCGCAGTTCCTTATATCATTAATTCTCTTGTGGGAGTCGGTAAGGAACATATCGATGCTCATCAATTGTTTTCATATCTCTATTATGTATTCATAAATTTACGTTTGTTTATTTTAGGAGCGGGCCATTTCGCCGACACACTGATAAGTCAACGATGGACCGTGTTATCTGTTCGACGGCTCATGACTGGAATCGGTCTCGTAGGTCCTGGTATATTTCTTTTGGCATTTTGTACTGTCGATAATTTACTAGCCGCCGTGTTGTACGTACTTGTCATTTTCATTTCATTTTTATACATTTTCCACGAAACTGTAATGATTTTTGTTACAGATTTGTTTCAATTTCCATGGGATTGTGTGCTTGCAATTCTGCTGGTCATTTAAGTAATCACGCAGACATCGCTCCTAATCACGCAGGCGTTACTTTTGCTATATCCAATACCATAGTTAGTGTTATTTTTTATTTTTTGATATTACGCGGAAGATGTCGATGAATTAATATAAATTTATCTATACTTAGGCTACCATACCTGGTATATTGTGCGGTCCCGTTACTGCAGAGTTGGTAACCGCATCGCATGGAAGATGGTTTCCTGTATTTGTACTAGCCGCAGCTGTAAATTTTACCGGCGCAATCATTTACTACAGCCAGAGTTCCGCTTCTCAAATACTGTGATACAAAATTTTGCCAAGTCATTTTTTTCTTCGTTGTTTCATTTGTTTTAATTTATTTTAAGAAATATATTTACATTGAAAAGTAGGTATTTAAGCTTTATACCTATATTTACTGATGATGTTATTACTCACCGAATTATTGGTAACATGATATTTTCTTTTACATAACTCTCTCCCTTTTCTTTGTCTTCATTTCATTTTTTTAAATGTCAACACTTAATGAGTAAATTTTACTCATCATACCACATTTTGACAATACATTAAATCATATTTGCAGGTACACTTTTTTACTCTTGATCTTCATTCCAATACCCAAGTAAGTTAATTCATTTATAGAGTTTTGATTTCGTGGTATGATGCGAATTTTTCATAAAAAAATTCTAACGCACGAATTTAATGTTTAAATACTGAATATGAACTATGGTGAGTCAACGTCTTGCTTCGTGTATAATTTGATGATTCCTTGGTTTCTCGAAAAACTATATTGTCACCATATCCATGTAGTCCATTATTATTTTTATTTATGTGAAAATGTGATGGTTTATTTTGTTATTATTCAAGCATATTACATTAGTTCTCTATGCGATTATTTTTTTGTATAATTTTCTACTTGAATAATATTTATCGTTGTTAATAGTTATGTGTATGTTTGTGTGTATGTATGTATTTACTTCAATAATTCTACATAATATTTACAATTATCATTTGTTTCTTGCTGAAAAGTATCTTTTATTTCTGATTTTAGTTTTCGCTTGTTCGGAATTTTTCATTTTGAATAAGAACCATAGATAGATATACACCTATATGCTTACACAATTCGATTACCAAAAATGAAAATCAGGAAATATTGTAAAGGTGTGGACTCGAATAATTTTAAAAAAATCACAATTTCCGTAAAGTATTGAGATATCTTGAACTTGATGATGATCAGATAATGCGATTTTGGTAAATCACATTTCATATTTTACACCTTAATAAAACCAAGTTTATTGCAGAATCATGGATTCTTTAAACATCTAATTTAATCGCTTGTCAAAAATTTACGAGTTTTTACAACTCAGGTTGACTAAAATTGCGAAGGATTAGTCAAACGTGATTCTATTAATTGTTAATTCTTAAACATATAGATTCTGTTGTTTCAAGTAAGCTTTACCAATATGTTCATAACATTATTTCTAATAGTTACAGCAGAAGTGCGTGCCAAAAATACAGGTTCATTCATGTCAATGCCTGAATTAAGCATGTTATAAAATATAAATTTCTTTTTGAAATTAAAATTTAAAGCGTCGGTTATAATGGCACTGAATTTTTCACAGAAAAAGTTGAACCTGTGTTTTTTTATGGAACCGTTTATAATAGTCAGTGAATCAGGCAATGAAAGATTCTCTAGGTTTCAGTGAAAAGTTGAAATATTTTAACTTTTCAGTGAATTTCTACGGTGTCAAACATTTGTTTGTTCCTGTTACTCTGTTATCACTTCAAAGTAATGGGGATTTTTTGGATAGTTCTAGCCATTCCGTGAAAATTTCATTGACACAGTCAGTGCCATTATAACCGACGCTTAAAAGTAAAAGTTTCAACGTAAAATTGAAGCGCGTAAACGCGCTAAAATCCAAGATGAGAAAATTTCGTGTTTTTTTCGTTACGTTGTCGATTTGTTTGCTGTTCGTGTTCGAAATTCGATTTGATTTCATATACTCAAAGTTGGAATTCCGTTGAAAATTTTCTTGAAATGGCAACTTTCACTTCATATAGTTTCTCTATTTTGAAAATGTTCAATTTGTATTTTTTACCTATGACAATGACTTTCGCTGTCGTTTGAAAAAGAGGGGTTGTGGATGTGGTGAATTATGTCGGACCGAGGAAGTGCTGATGAGCGACCTCAGGACCAAAGTAAGACTCCTTTTTAACATTAAAAATTGTCTAATTTTTTCAAAGATGATAGTAATTGGTTATAATGTATACTCATATATTTTATATCGC
>CM019755.1:29980836-29992557 GCA_009761765.1 Phenacoccus solenopsis | reverse complement strand
TGTGTTAGGTTTGATTGAGCTTGTTGGGAATATTAATAATAGCGTTAAAGAGGGTTATCCTGATTTCTCCGACATAGATTTTTTTTCTTTTGTGCATACTGCATTACCATTTGTTAAAGGAGTCCTTGCTTTACTCACTAGTATGCTCTACTATATAGAGATATTTCAAAGTTAACTATGCAAAGCAGGTAGGTGTTATGGTTATTGTCGTTACTGTGATTTTAATATTCGTAATACATGTTTATTTTTTTCAATGTGTTGAAAAATTGATAGAAAAAAAAACGTGAATAACCATGCCGCATTCTTAGAGTTGAGTTTTTTACCCGGAGTTTATTATTTATATCCATATTTACTTCTGTGACTAAATATCGCCACCTATTCCCCTCCGGAATCCTAATAAGTTGAATTTGGGATATATGTAGAATCTCTCATGAAACATCCGGCGAACTTTGATCATAAATAATAATTGAGTAGATGAAGAAAAATTACACTTATATTGAGTTGCCTATTTTGCACGAAGCAAGTTGCGATGAACTGAAGAATTTTTTTCACATTCATTTTTTTTAAATGGTTTTTGATACAATAAATAAAAAGTAATTATGAAAATAAAAAATTTCAATCACGTGAAAAATTTTATAAAAAATAATAAAGCTGCAATACGAATTTTTCACACGTATTCTCGCATAAGGAAAAATTTTTTGTCGAGCTCAACATAATTTTAATATCGATATAGCTCCTTAAGTTTACAAAATAAGCAATGTATCCTAAAACATTTTTTCTTGTCCACTTGAGTGCAATGTACGCTCGAAATTTGGCAGACGTTTCATGGAAAAGCAAAGAGAGAGTTTGTAGTACTTCAGTGCAGGAATCACAAGAGCTCAAATATGTCAAATTTTGAGCTTTTGTAGCTAGGTACCTACTCAAGCCATCCTCAAATTTTGACCATACACTAATAAATTTAAACGGTCATATTCTAGTTCCCAACATCAAACGCTATATAAGAAGTTGAAGCTTTTTAAGTGTATTTGGTGAGGAGATATAGAGCATTCATGGAATTTCCTGACATGATTCCCCTTCCAATACACATTTTCCGCTTCAACCCTACCCTAAACTTGTTTCAAGAACTCAATTACAGAATGAAATGAGCAACTCCTCCTCTCTTCTAACATCATCTGTGAAAATGGAGTCGATGTATGCTTCATTCTTTTATATTCAAAAATCATATGCAGGGCCGTAGCCAAGGAGGAACTGAAGATGAGTGTTACGGTAATTTCATAGTAATTTCAAATACTATAGATAGCGCCACTACATCCCAAGTTTTACTGCCTTTTTTCCCCACCAATTTTTTGATACCTAGTAATAAGAAAAGAGAATGTAATTATAATTATCAATGTGTTTTTTAATACATTAGTTTTTTTAAGATAAAGCCTTTAATTTAATGAACATTTTCTGGTCCCTCGATGCCGGATGAGGTTTTTTTTCTTTGTTCTCATTATGAATTCATTCATTCCAGTTCTCTGGTAACTCGCAAGTCTAAACATTTGAAACATATATTCAAGTAAACATAAACATGGCGGCATCAGCGGTCGAACGAAGCAAACGGCTTCATATCAGAACCATTAAATCAATAATATCAGACGAGCTGAAGGAATGCGATGAATACGAAGCTGGTGAGTTAATTCGAGAGTTAGATGACGAAACAACAAAGTATTATTCATTGTGCGAAGAAGTCATAGAAGCATCTGAAAACGACGAAGAAGAGACAATTACCGAACTCATACAAATCAAAACTGCAGTTCGTAAATTTAAAGCAAAACTGCAGGCAATCATTGATCAGGCAATGATCGAGAAAAATCAAAAATCATTGGCATCAACAATGTCAGAAACAACTTCAATTCAAATGACACAACAATCAGCAAAATCACAAACTCAGGTAAAGCTTCCTGAAATTTCAATTCCAAAATTCAACGGCGATATTCAAAAGTGGCTTGAATTCAAAGATCTTTTCAACGCGCTAATTCATACCAACGAAATGCTTTCAAATACACAAAAAATGTATTATTTACGTTCAGTATTGGAAGGCGAAGCCGTCAATGCTATACAAAATTTAGAATGCACAGAAGCCAACTATACAGAAGCTTGGGAGCTCTTAACAAACCGCTATTCAAGTGCTCGTTTATTAGTGAATTCCCATTTAAAATCACTTTCCGATCAACCTGCAATTGTGAATGAAACTGAGGTACGTACATTGCTTGATAATGTGACACGATCAATTCGAGCTTTGTCAGCGCTTGGCTATCCAGATGAAAGCAAATCCTTGCTTCTCACATACCAGTTAGCGGCAAAGCTTCCTAAACGCTTACGCCGCGAATGGGAATTGAACCATAAAAATGCTGATCACATTCCCACATTTGATGAGCTAAAAGAGTTTCTCGAAAAGCAAACCCAAGCATCCGAAAATTTATGGACAACAAACAACGACCGTTCAAAGGACCGCCCTGGTCAAACCAACAATACATCTGAAAAATGTCCCCACTGCAAAAAACTCCACGCTATTTTCAATTGCCCAGACTTCATAAAAGCTGACACAACACAAAAGTACGAAATTTTAAAAACATCAAAAATTTGCACTAATTGCCTTCGCGTTGGTCACAACACTATGGAGTGTAAGTCCTCGCAAGGTGTAAAAAATGTCTAAGAAGCACAATACACTTTTACACCGGCCTTTAGCAGTATCAGCACTGCAGCAAGTCACGAGTCTGGTAACAAACGTAAATGCAACCGTTATCAAAAACCAACAACAGCAGCGGTTACCATAGAAGAGAACGCCGAGTCTGAGAAAGAAATACAGCCTGAACTGGTAGAAGAAACCAAAACCTTAACTACGCAGATAAAACCTAATGGCGTTTTACTACCCTCAGCTATAGTTAAACTCAAAACACCAAATGGAACCTTTACTAAGGTGAGAATTATTTTAGATTGTTGCTCACAAAGCGAATTCGTCACCGAAGATGTGGTCAAAAAATGTAGTTTACCACTCAAAAAATCAAATTTAAAAATCACTGGGATTGGTGGAGCGCAACCACCTAGCTCGACATACAAAACAACTCTAGAAATCTATAACAATTCTGGATTATTTTCACTCAAATTTGAGGCCTACATAATGTCAAAAATCATTCCAGAAATTCCATCAATTTCTCTCGATGTTTTAAATGAAATACATGAGCGAAATATCAACTTGCTGATCCTACAATCACTCAAGCAGGTACTATTGACGTGCTCATCGGTGCAAAATTTTTCAATTGTATTATTACAGACGGATTTATGGATGGTTTCAGCGACGATGTTACGCTTCGTAATTCCAAATTTGGTTGGCTAGTATTTGGTAGCGGTCAAGAGCTTTTTCAACCAACAGCAGCGCCTATTTGCTGCTTCACATTAACCGAACAATTGAATAAATTCTGGGAGTTGGAGGAGCCAACATCAGAATTCTTACAGAGTCCAGAAGAGGCTTATTGCGAAACATTTTTTCAAAAAACCACAACAATTGAAAACAACCGCTTCAAGGTACGGTTACCATTTAAACATAACGTATTAGAAAATTCTTCAACTCCGCCAAAATTGGGTAGTACGTTAGATACTGCAACAAGCCAATTACGATCCCTTGAAAACCGTTTTGAAAAAAATCCACAGCTTAAGAAGGAATATACAAACTTTATTAACGAATACATCACGCAAAACCATATGCAAGAAACCAAACCAACCTCCAGTTATTTCATGCCACATCATTGCGTTTGGAAACGAGAATCGCAAAAATTAAGAGTAGTCTTTAATGCATCACAAAAAGATGATCTTGGTACATCACTCAACGAAGCAATGTGTATTGGTCCTGTGGTACAACGGGATATTTTTGACATCTTAGTAACCTTCCGAATGTATGAAATTCCTATGGTAGCAGATATTAAACAAATGTACAGGCAAATCTTGATGCATGAAAATGATAGAGTGTACCAACAGATTTTATGGCGCAACGAATCAAACCAAAAACTGAAATTTTTTCAATTAAATACAGTCACCTATGGCACGGCAGCAGCCCCTTTCCTAGCAACTCGATGTATCAAAGAAATTGGACTCCAACAAGTACAACAAAACCCAAATATCGCAGAAAAAATTCTAAATAACTTCTACGTCGACGATTTCGTTTCCGGAGCAAATTCAGCAAATGAAGCGCTGGAAGTAAAACAAGCTATGACTCAAATTCTACAAAACTACGGCTTTGAACTCACAAAATGGCGAAGTACAATCCCTGAAATAAATGACAATGAAAATTTACTATGGTCTTCAAGTAATGAAAAAACGCTTGGTGTACTGTGGAACCCAATGAATGATGAATTTAGCTTCAAAAATGCGATAAAATTACCATCAAAACAAATCACCAAAAGAATTGTATTATCGCAAATTTCAAAAATTTTTGATCCGCTTGGCTTTTTAGCCCCTATTACAATAATAGGTAAACTGCTTATGAGAAACATTTGGAACCTCCCAGTAGAATGGGACACTGAATTAGAAATCAACGAAAGGCAGCAGTTTCAACAATTTATTCAAATTTTATCCGACATTACAACAATTCAAGTACCAAGAAACTACATTACGCTAACGCAACTGTAGTAAACCTTCACGTCTTCTGTGATGCGTCAGAAAAGGCGTATGCGGCTGCCATCTATATTCAAACGCTTCACCCAAGCACCAACAAAATATTCTCTACCCTATTATGCGCAAAAACGAAGCTAGCTCCCATGAAACCTACATCGATTCCGAGACTAGAATTATGCAGCGCAGTTTTAGCAGCAAAATTAATCGAACGTTTGCTGCCAATATTGAAAATCAATGTGGAAAGCTGTCATGCTTGGAGCGATAGCACCATCGTGTTGTCATGGTTGGCAAAGCATCCGTCCCAATGGAAGCCATTCGTAGCAAATAGGGTCACCTTAATACAAAAAACGATACCATGCTGTAAATGGCGCCACATATCAACTCACGAAAATCCAGCTGACTTAGCAACAAGAGGAAAAGATCTACAACACTTAAAAAATAGTGATCTATGGTGGCAAGGGCCAGCCTGGCTCACAAAACCAGATCTACGGCCTATATCAAGTTGGAAATATAACAAAGATTCTGAAAAGGAAATACGTAAGCAAAAAACCATAGCAGTTCCAGGAATTGCTGCTGTACAAGATCTAGGCATTCTCGAAAAATTTCCAAACTTCCAACGCTACTGCGTGTCACAGCCTGGTGTTATCGATTCATAACAAATTTAAAAAGGACCATACAAAAAACTCCTTTAATAAAACAAAAATTCATTACCGTTCCAGAATATCACAATGCAACACAATTTTGGGTTAAAGTAGCTCAAAGCATATTCCAAAAGGATATCACTAGGCTTCAGAAAGGCAAACCACCAAAAACGAACAATTATCGTTATTGTGTCCAGCATTGAACCAAATGGAATATTACGAGTTGGTGGAAGGCTCAAAAAACCAACTGGGCATTCAATAAACGGTGTCCCATCATTATTCCCCCTAAACATCAATTTACGATACTTTTAATCGATTTTATCACGAAACATTTCTTCATGCTCCTTTGGAAGTTCTAAACACTGTACTACGCCAACATTACTGGATAATTAATGGAAAGTCTGCCATCAAGAAAAGGCTACGAAATTGCATAAAATGTCAAAAACAACGTTTAAGGCTTATGAAGCAATTAATGGGAAATTTACCCTCAGTGCGCGTCCAGCCAGTTACAAAACCCTTTCTTCATGTAGGTGTAGACTATGCTGGGCCAATAATTATCCAGCCAATGATTCGAACAAGAGCAACTATGGCTCTGAAGGCATATATCTGCTTATTTATCTGCATGCAAACTAAAGCGGTGCACATCGAGGCGGTTTCAAGCTTATCAGCAAAATCATTTATTGCTACGTTTACGAGATTTGTCTGTAGAAGAGGCATACCACAATGCGTATATTCTGACAACGGCACTAACTTTGTAGCTTCGAACCACCTGCTGAAAAAACAATTCAGCGAATTTATTCAAAGCGACGAACTGTACCAAGAAATTCAAGCATACACTGTACCCGCGAAATTGAATGGAGCTTCATCCCACCTAGCTCGCCTCATTTTGGAGGCCTATGGGAGTCAACATAAAAACTGTAAAAAAATCGTTATACACAATCGTCGGGGAACAAAAATTAACATTTGAAGAATTAATAACCCTACTGAGTCAAATCGAAGCAAATATGAATTCTAGGCCGATTTCGGCGAATTCAAATGATCCAGATGATCTAACTTGCTTAACTCCAGGCCATTTTCTCGTTTTCGAACCATTAACTGCATTACCTCAAACTCAACGACCCGATCCTAGAATGAAAAATAAGGATAGATGGGAGCTAATACAACGTTTCAACGAACAAATTTGGAACCGATGGGCCAATGAGTATATCGCCCAAATTCAGAAAAGAAACAAATGGAAATTTCCTCAAGACAAAATAGAAATCGGAGACCTAGTCATGGTCCAACAAAAGGAAAGCGCACCAACTCAATGGGCCTTAGGACGAATAACTCAAACATTCCCGGGTGATGATGGGTATACTCGTGTGGTAGAATTAAAAACGAAAGATGGTTACTACCGTCGACCAATTACAAAGATTGCAAAATTGTTCAAAGATTAATAACTATTATTCTTATTTTACTTTTTTTTTTTTTCACTTATAGTTGTTAACTCGTTACTTTGTTTTCTCGCTATTCGTGTATTCGTGTATTGTTTTTTGCCATATTACTTCAAACATATTAATCTAATAATTTTTCTAAACACAATGTTCGATTTGGTCTTACAGATTAATTTTTAGTCTAGAATTTAGTTGATATATATTATCTTTCAGTTATAATTAATGTTAACTTCCCCTTTTTTTTTTTTTTCTTTTCTTTGTTTAACCCCCTTTTGAGCTATTGCTCAACCTGGGGGAGTATGTTACGGTAATTTCATAGTAATTTCAAATACTATAGATAGCGCCACTACATCCCAAGTTTTACTGCCTTTTTTCCCCACCAATTTTTTGATACCTAGTAATAAGAAAAGAGAATGTAATTATAATTATCAATGTGTTTTTTAATACATTAGTTTTTTTAAGATAAAGCCTTTAATTTAATGAACAATGAGAACCAGCCTATTTGAGCTTAGTTTCTTGAATATTTAAATATTATTAAATCGAATAATCCTTCTATGCTATGTAAAAAAATTCTGAAATAAATTTCTCAAATTCAAAAAAAAATCATAATTGATTATGGCTATTCTAATTGCTATGAACCATTACAAAAAATTAATTTCTTTTTCTTAAATCATGCCCTGTAGACTAGTTCATAAAGTGCTGTCTGTGCTGCGGATTGCATTTTCATCAGTGCCAAGCACTGTGATCACGGTAAGTAAACAAACATAAATATTATCAATCTATCAGTAATATGCTATAAGTTTGTAATGCAGTTCAAGCCTGTAACGTAATTTAATTTTAAGAAATATTAAAACTCCTATGACCTTCAACTCCGTTGAATAAATACAACTGAATGTCATACGATATTTATTCAAGTGAATATTACACATAAATATTACAACAATAATACAAAGCAAAATTTGATTCTTCATATCCATCGATACAAAACATAAAAGAAAAGAAGAGTAGTATGAAAGACTCAAGTATGATAACATTAAAAAAAAAAACACACGCGCGTCAATCGGTCAGCATGTTCTTACTCGCGCTATCCCACAATTAACTAATTTTTGGCACCTAATTTCAATCTCAATAAATCACCTCAACACACCGCGGCCCATCTTACGCCTCACACTACTAAAAATAATACTGAAAAACCGTCTAGGTATGCGAATCCGCATTTTCGCCTTCGAGTAACGATGGTAAAACTGTCTTTTACGAAACGTAATCTCCCAAAATGCAAAAGAAAAAAAACGAAAAAAAACACCCGCTATAACATTAAGTATTAAAAAAGGAATAAAGAGGGAAAATAAAATCAAATAAAAAAAGTTAAGAATAAAGATAAATAAAAACGAACAACACATAAATTAACATACTTCAATTACAATGAATACATTTCAGAATGGCAACATCGATTTCTTTCTCGACTTGTTACAAATACATACTTTTTTTTTCAATCAATTATAATGAAACAATTACAAACGCAACAATAAAAATAACGCTATCACATCTTAATCGATAAAAACAAACGATTCATAATAAAACAATAGTATTATATTCTAAATTCAACAATATGCCTCGAAGCACTTTTTTTGCACTACCCAATAAGTGTAAAATAAGGAAAGAAAATCCATCAATAAAATATGCATACTATAGGCACAATCGATGAAATATTAGGGATTTTTCCTTCGTTTAAAGATTATATTCACTAAAAACAATTATCGAAAATTTGCGTTCAAAAATTCATCGAAAATCACTAATACCAAAATTTCAACGAAATCTAAATGCTCGAAAAAAAACTACAAATTAATACTCGACAAAACACAAAAAGTGTACAAAGAGATCAATCTAAAAAAAAAAAATAATAAAATTTATTTAAGGAAATGTTATCATTCAAAAAAAGAATAACATAATAAGAGAAAATGCTCAATATCGATTCTTTTCAGCCACAATAAAAAAAGCTTCTTTCGAGATCCATGTGGGCGATAAATGGCGATTTTGTAATAAAAATGTGAACATTTTAAAATCATTTTAATGGTATTAAAATCATTCCCGATTCTCTGTATCCTCTCTCTTACCTCAAACACTCACACAACACAAATATTCAAAAATCGATAAAAAATCAATAAAAGTTGTCACAAAGTTACAACTATTATGGAAAAAAGGTGAACCCTCGATAAAACTTAAAAAAGAATGTGAACGTTAAATATTAAATTATCTACTAAATAAAAACTAATATGGAGTTAATTAACAACGAAAGAAAAAAAAGAGAGAAAAAATGGCTAAAAATTAATATCTATGGTACACGAACATTGAACACGCTTAGACGTTAAAATGAGATACTTGTGAGCTATGATGCGCGCGTATAAAAATGACTTACGAACCACTGGTCATAGAAACGTTTCCGGCGTTTCCTGTAAAATTGCAACAAAAAAAAAGATCGCGTTCAGTTCGATACTGTTCGCATAAAAAAAAAAAAGAAAAAAAAAACGCGATTAATATATATATAATTTACCGCATCCGATATTCGGATCATTCGGACTATCGGTAGCATTAGCGCTGGCCGGTGTAATATTACGCCCCATCATTTTCTGTCGAACTTCGCGTATTTTCAGCTGAAGCGAAGCTTTGTTGGGAAACAGGTCGGCATGTTCAGCCTGTAAAACAGATTCGTTATAAATCTTCGAAGAGGAAATGGATGATAGGGTTTAATACAAATGAGCTGAAATTGCGCTCAGGACAGGGACATTATACGGATTTGGCTCACGGTATTTTTACAGCTAATCAGTTACATATGAAAATTAATTAAAAAAAGAAAGATAAAAATGATGAAAACAGAAAAAAATTGTTTTCTGTAACTCAAGTTTTTTTTTTATACATGCCATTGACAGCTACTGTGGTTAGAGGTACAATAATGCGATATATTTATTATTATTATTTTCACTTTGTTTTAAAATTATTTTTTCACTCTTTAAACATGAGATATAGCCATTTCTATTCATTAATATTTTTTCATTTTTTAAATTCATGCTCTGATTCCAAGATTTCTTTTTCGTTAGTGAAATGCCCTTAAAAGGATAACATTCTTCACCATTAAAAGTTTTTAATATATTAAATATTAAATTCATGGTAGGGTTACTTTTTTTTCGTCAATCATCATTTTTCAATTTTTTATTTAAAAAACATTTTACACTAGTAACTGTTTTTATTTAAAATATAAAAATCAAAAATTTGATAAAAATAAGAAAAATTACATTTTTATTATTTTTAATTTATTTTTGATTCAACTTATTCACATTTTTTACCATTTATAATGCATGTTCAGACATTTTTGAAACTTTTCATTTTCAAAAACAAAATGTAATTTTTAGTCATTGTTTTATAATTTCAAATTTGTTCATTTTAGAATATTTTTTAGTTTTAAATTCTGAATTCATTAACATTTTTATATCTTTTATATTTTATTTTTTGAACATTTTTTCAAATTTAGATAATTTTTCATCAACTTTTTATTTTTCTTAACTTTTTTTACCTTAGTCCATTATTGATGTTTTCAACTTTTTCTAAATTTTATGGTTTTTTCATTCAAGGTTATTCTTTATTTTTGTACAGTAAACTGATGAAACGCTCACTCTTGAATGAATTTTTTTAAATTCACTTTTCTTTCTAATTTCTATACAATTTTTTTTTTTAATATTTTGAAAAATATTTTCCATTTTTTTCTTTTTCATGAAGCACTTATTAAATTTTTTTTATTTTTTTTTCACTTCTATACTTTTACGGAACATATCTTCATTATTAAACATTTTTTTTTTTATTAATTTTTCATTTTTATTTACATTTTCTACTTTGAAAAATTATTTATTTTTTTGACTTTTTTCCAATTTTAGATTTTTTCATTTTAGGTCATTTTTTATTTTTGTGTAGTAAACTGATGAAACATTTTTTCATCTCTCAAATATTTTTTTTTTCAATCTATTTTTCTTTTTCATAATATTTTTCATTTCTGGACAATTTTTTCTCACATTTTGTACTATGTATTCCACATATTTTCTTTGAATATTCCTCATCTAGGAACATTTAATAATATTTCTGTTTCTGTTTTTTTTTTTTTTAATAATTAAAATTTTTTTTTAAGGAGTTTTCTTATTTTTTATTTATATTCCATTAACGTGCCATGCGCAGCCCTTTAACTAGAAGCCAGTGCACACCGAGGAAGGAATTACGATTAAGGAAACAGGCGAAAAGAGTTGAAGAACATAGATAGATTTCTCATCGTGGTTTCCACTTCATTCAAAAACCAACCTGAAAAGCGCTGGTAGCTGATGTGGAAGGGAAACATCCATGCTCTTGGAATAACTGCATAACCAATTGCCTTTTCTGTTCTAAAACCCTTCTATGGCCTCTTTCTCCGGACGAATCGCTTCGGCTACTCGGCGTTCTCGGAGTCCTCGGCGACCCCTCCCAGTTCTCGAAATCAGTTGGCATAATATTAGCTGGAAAAAAATTCAAATAGAGTTCATCCTTTTTCATTTCATAATCGCTCATTAGCACCGACTTACCCTTATACTGTTCAACATTGAAATCCGGTCCGAAGAAAGCACCTCCGACTACTTTACCGGACTTCGGCGCGGAATTAGGTACGCTATCGGCGCTCGTTACTCCTTCTTCGTCTAGTTAAGCAAAACGTTAAGTCATTAGTGAATAAATATGGAATATATTTTCGCACTTAATTTCATCTTCTAACCAGATATTCGTTGCGATAAAGAATGCTTGTTCCTTAACGTCTGCGGCGTGTAAACCTGTGGACTGGACGTTACGGATATGGCACTTGGGGACTGGCACTCTTCGGGTTTGAACTGTGGCAACGATATGAATTTTTGCTCGAAATTCACTTGTTCAAGAACTCTATAAAAATACGGTATTTTTTGGAGTTTAAAAAAACGTTATCATTGAAA
>CM019755.1:29912557-29977986 GCA_009761765.1 Phenacoccus solenopsis | reverse complement strand
AATCAGAATGGCCGATTGTGGGAAAATACGTCTTCGTGCCAGTGTCGTTTACGTATATTGTCATTTTATTTTATTTAAGTTTAAATTTTAAGAAGTCAAAAAAAAAAAAAAAAAAAAAAAATTAGAAATTAGTTTTAGTTCGTTAATGATTTTTTGGACGGCACGTTTTTGAGTTATATCGAGAAATATTATTACAACGTTATACTTATGATTTGTTTTATTTTTTTTTTATAATAAATGTGTATTCGAAACTTTGAAAAGCTGCTGTTAACTCATCCCCGTTTACTACAGATGAATGGTATTCTAAGCTCGAAAATATTCTCTATAAAGGCAACACTGTTCGGTAAACATAATACAAAGTACCAAAGAGCCTAAACAGACCACTAGAAATGATATGGTACAAAAATAGGTCCTAATCACAAGCAAAACAAGGCGTTTTCTTTAAATGCATTTTTCTCAAAAACTGGTTTTCTGCCCAGAGGTTCCTTCTCGTGGAGTAGATCACATTTGATGTGTAGCGATAAACTGTAATAAGCGAAAGTATGCAAGTTTCAATACATGTTAGTCGGTAATTCATTTTAATCGAGTCAAGAGGAAAATTATAGAAGTAAGTCTAGGTATAATTTTATTTAGATGTGAGGACCATTCGAATGAAGAATCAATTGCATCATTGAAAATCTTACTTCAGTGACCTGTCATCATCGAAATGTAGCGGCAATTCATAATTAATAGGCGAGATGCTAAAAGGCTCTATTATAGTTTTGCTTGCATTAATTTCCAACTTGTTTGATTGAAACCAATCTTGCAAATTGTTCAAGACCTCTTTAATCTTGATTGCGACCTCTTTGAAATTTTCGTCGTTAATACACTTGAATGCTGAAATTCGACTGCGTCATTCAATTGGGCTCACTTCATTATATGACACCATACTTAAGTATTTTTAACCCTTCATTTACCCTCCCCACATTCTAATAACTTAAAACTCCCTCAAAAATCCCTCATTTGCTTCAACTCTCCTCAAATTCAACTCAATTCAGTAGGTTCAAACTTTTATATCGCGAAACGTGAACGCTTGAGGTGCCACCGACTTCTCCTTTCCAAATCAGGTAAGATGTAATACCTTGTATTCTCAATAAAAACTCAGCTAAAAAATAATATCTAATTCTTGGTTAACTTCTTTTGTCTCTATGACGGACTAGAGACTAACCTGAAACAGGAATATGGAATCCTTGTTGCGCCGGTACATAAATATTATGCAACTGATTGCCACACACGGTGACATAATGCACTGCCTCCGATATATTCGAAGTGGTCGGCGAACTAGTCGGTTGTTCTACCTCCAAATTCAATCTATTCTGCTTCAACAGCAATAACAGACTCGGTTCGGCTGGCTTGGTGAACGCCAACGTTACCGGTTGCGGTTGGTAATTAATCGCCAACGACGTATGGGTCGCTCCGGAAGACGTTTGTAGAATCGAAGAACCCGGGATAGTCTTAACGGCCGACACTTGGGCTTGATGTGTGTTCTTCAATATTAACTGGTGTTGCGCCAATTCCGTAGCGTTCGTGATGATAGAGGCTGTAGCCGTCTTCGGCACCGTTGTCGTGTTCGAAGCTGATACAGAATATGGCGATGGTAACGTTTTCCTTTCTTGAATTTCTACACAAATAATTTATTTATTTTAGATTTCATTTTCTCAACTTTTCAACTCTAAAATAAAAACATACCGTGTTGATTTTGACTGCTATTCGGCTTAATTAGAAACGGAAACGAATGAACGGACGAGGACTGCGCTCCGGGCGAACTAACCGCTTCCGCGTTTGTTTTGGACCAATGAGACGTGGAATGTAAATCGTTCGCGTTACCGCTACGACTCGTGCTCGATTCTAGTTTAATCGGCGAATTCATATTCACCGTCGAACTGATCCAACCGCTTTCCGAAGACGACGTTTTCCAAATTTCGTGCGGGCTTTGATTGTCCGACGAAACGCTGCTCTTCAGTACCTTAGGCGATACAGGATGAAATGCCGACGATCCGTGAGGATAAGAATACGAGAACACCGGATTGTGAGATGGCTCTTCCTTAGCTCCGTACATACTGTTGCTGGAACTTTCGCTATTGCTTCTACGCCATTCGCAAAAACAAATTATTCCAAAAGTGAATTAATATAGTTTTAAAAGAAAAGAATTTATTTTATTTTTTATTTTTCCATCATTAGAGATTCTCAAATAATTTTACATAAAGAATATTAAATTTTATTGACTGCATTAAAACCGTGAAATTTAAGTACAAATTTTTTCAGTCTAGAAATCGTGGTTTTGTAATGAGAAAAAAAAATGAAGACGTGCGAAAATGCATTAAATTCAATGTGCTAAATTTATTTGAAAAATTCTTAAATTATCACAATTCGACTATTTTCAAGATGAAACTGAAGTAATCAAATTCGTGAAAATATTTGAGAATTCCTGTATAACAAAAAAAAGCCTATTAAAAATTTTCTCAAATTTCTAAATAATGATTTTTTTTTCTTCAAAATTCTCGGGTAATAAGAACGTGTGTTCATTATTTTCTAATTTTTTTTCTTCGTATCAAAATGAAATTTAGAGATAACAAGCAAAAATTCGAAAATAATTAAAAAATCTTAATTACGTACCTCGACATTTTAATTGCTTTGGGTCTCAAGGCTTCGGTTTGATTATTTTTCACTGGGCTAAAACGTTGCCCAAAAGTTCTATTTTCAGCCGAAGATTCGACGTCGCTTTGCGATTCTGTATCGGAATCGGTAACTTTTTCCTTACATTTCAGGTCTATATGAGGTCCACTTTCTCCAGATATGGCCTGTAATTCCAATTTCCAGTTATATAAGATAAAAGTAATGAAAAAAAATATTTATGGAACTTCTCGAGGAAGTTTCAAATAGCAATTGCTAAAGTAGGGCTAAGTCATAATTACATCTTTGTTCTTGATCATTTAGTGATTAATTTGTGAAAGAGATAAATAAATAATTTGGTATATATATTATTTTTTTTAAATCGTATATTTCTTTTATATTTAGTGAATTTTCAAGTTTTTGGACTCACTCCATTTTAATATTTTCTCCCCGACTTTTTCATGATTGTTTCATTTTTTTTCACATCACCATCACAATTCATTTATTTTTTTCAAAATAAGAAAATTAGGTTTTTTGCATTCACGTATACCTAACTAATGTGCATTTACAAAAACTAAATTTTGCGATGGCGATTCCCCCCCCCCCTCCCCCATTCTACTATACTGGGCGCGTATAGCATAAAAAATATATTTTTTTAATATTTTGGCATTGTTCACGTTTTTAAAAATATTTTTCATTTGAAAAAAAATATGACATTTTTCTTTTGCAATTAAAATAAGTAAAACAATTTTCAAATGATTTATTTGCAAAAGAAAAATCTCATTATTTTTCAATTGAAAAATTTTCAAAAATAATAACAATTCGAAAAAAAAATCAAAAATTATAAATATCCAAAATACCAAAAAAAATTGACGTTACCAAAATTGATTTTTCTCAAATACAATAAATTACATATGAGAACATAAAAATCACATTTTACTTCTATCAAAAAAAAAAAAAAAAAAAAATTGAAACAATAACAATAATAACCTTCCATAATACAGATAAATTAAATCAAAGTATTAACTGTTCCATATGCATATTCGAGCTCAGGATGGTTCACCAATACGTGTTCCTTCGTACCACATGTAATTTCACTCATGTGACACTTGCTGGAGAGAGTAAGATATAAAAATCCAGGAAGTACATTTTATTGAATTTTATTTACCTTAGTATTGATCAAATCAATCAAATGTTATAATCTTCACTTCATCATCCTGTAGCGTGGTCAGATTGTTCTCAAGGAATAAGCCAAAAATAAACAGATGATTTTTTAGGATTTTTTTCCAGTCGAATTGGATCAAAATGTACATTTGGTTTCAACTATAATCAAGCATTTTCGACCTTTCATTCACCCGCACTACATTCTGATAATTTACAATACCATAAGAAATCCCTTATTTGCTTCAACTCTCTTCTGGATGCTCGAATTTTAATATGAAACGTAAATATTTAAGGTGCCACCGACTCCTCCTCCCAAAATTAGAAAGGAAATGATTCAATGACCACGCATCTATGACTTACAAAGTGACCAGGAATCATAAAAAAAAAAATTTAAATAGATTATGAAAAAGGATATTAAATGATGAATTTCGTTCATGCATTTTTTTAAAATTTATTTTTGTTTACACTGGCATCTTTAATTACAAAGACTATAACGACAGTTTCATGTTTATATGTAAATTTATCTTAAGAAATTCAAGAATTTTGTCTATAAATTCAGGATCATCTGTTATTTAAAAAAAATATTTCTATTATTTCTGGTCACGATGTTAATCAATTACACAATGACAGCGAGATACATGGTTTGCAAAATTTATACATTGAGAAGCCATGAAAGATAAAAATAAGCTAAACATTATTTTTCAAGTTCCTACATGGTGAAATTAAGCTTGCATTAGGGAATTAATTTTTAAATTTTCAATTCGTCAATTATTTCTAAAAATATTAATAATGCAGAGTTTTATCAATAAAATAAAATGAATTTTACTCGTTTTTTTTCAGACATAATTGTCCGGTAAATTTTTTAGGTCTTTCAAGACATAAAATATAAAATTTGAACAAAAAAAATGTTTGAAAGAAATTAATATTTTTCAATTATTTTGAAAATTTAAGCTCAAATCACCATGGATTAAAACTATTTTTCTGAGCTAAAACTTTTCAGTGGTTCATTTAGGAACTAAAGAAACATTTCGGGAAAAGGCAGCATTAAAAAGTTGAAAAAATGTCACCTCTACAAACAAGTGGCACGCTAAGATCCTACAATACATGTAGTATGAAGAAGCTCATATTTGGGAGAAACACTCTGTATAAAGAAATATATAAGAACAAAAAAAAATTCTTGAAAAATTGAAAAATAACAATAAAAAATTCAGAGATTCAGAATCAATGAAAAAATGCTTAAAAAATCAAATAACATCTAAAATAAAAACCACACAAAAACTTCCATAAAAAAATAAAATATTTAATGCGAAAAACAATTACGGTAAAGCAATTAACTTTGAACTAAGATGGCGTCACGACTTCACCTAGATGCTTATAACGACCTAAATTCAATTTCATTCTACGCACCATATTCTGATCGTCTTCAGATGTGTCGTACTTTTCCACGTTCCTAGACTCCATTTTAATATCCAATTCACTGGCAGAAGTCTGGAAGAATAATTCGATCGTAATTAATTACTCGAAAATAAATATTAATAAATATAAACACATTAATAAACATTAAGAGATTTAATATTCTCACCACTTCAACGGGATTTTGGTTTTCTTCGGGCATTTCAATGGTAACTTCTAAGATCTGTTCGTTATTCGAATCATGGTGACTCATACCATTCGGTCCGTCTTCGGCGACGTTCTTCTTGGACGATCCGGTAGAAGATTTACGTCTATCCTTATTGCACCATTTCCACTCAGGATGGGCTTTAAAATGAGCCTCTTTTACCTACGCAAAAAAACCAATTTAAGAATTCCTTCTACGCCCACCACCATCTCCTTTAATTCCAAATATTAACCTCGGAAGCTAATTCGTGATATTTCTGCTTCTCATCGGCACCCAACGCGTACCACCATTCGCCTAAGATTTTACTAACGGTTCTATTATCCTGATTCGGATGCCTTTGGTGAACCAAGGCGCGATGCCTTTTGCTAAATATCATGAAAGCGTTCATCGGCCTTCTAATACGATCTCGAGCCTACAAAAGGAAACCTCGTTACACGATTATTCAAAACTTACAACTACGTGATACCATTTATCTACCTTATTCAGAGGACTCTGTGGTTCTTTACTGTTTTGTAAATTTTGCAATGCGCTCAACGACTGGGTTCTCCTTTTACCGGACACAGCTCCGTTGTTGTTGTTGTTGTTATTACTATTATTATTACTATCACTGACCATGGCTTCGTCTACTATATCATCTTGTTCGGCCGGATCTGCCTCGAACACATCATCATCCTCGTCACCACCGGTAACCAGTTCGTCTAGCGGAGGCGATAATGCCGGTGGAGCGGATAACGGCGGGGTAGGAGGAGGCGTAGCGCTACTATCGATGATCGGTAATAACGCATCCCACGAATAAATGGGAAACTGCATGCCTTCCGAATTGGCTGAAAAAAATGATACGAGATGATCAATTTTATTCTCATGTTAGTCGATATTCTTGCTCAACCGTCTTACCGATATTAATCGGGCTTTCTCGAGGCGGATCTCTTTTCGAATTGGATATCGGAATGATAGGCAGAAGCTCGGTCGGCTGCACTATTACCGGATTACGAGAATTATTCGACGACTGCGAGCTGGCCAGTACCGTGGTGTTATGCGAAATCACTCCGTTACTCGGATTAATTATTTCCGAAACATAATGCGTATTTTGGGCACCCCCGGTGTTCGAAATGGGCGTCGTTTTCGCCACCATTATTTTGTGAACCTGCGAATCAATTCGACCGAAATATTTCAATAAATGAATACGCTCGATGAGGGCGTATTTAAGAATGCGAATACTGACTTTGAGAACGCTAGCTGAGATGTTGTTGACCAACACCGAATGCGGGAAGTTCGCTTGGCTCGGTTGAGTGGTGGGTTGAGCCGGCACAGCTCGTTGGATTGGTTGCGCGATGCTGGTTTCTTTTTTGATCACCGAATGAATTTGGTCTTTGTTGTCGGAGCTGATCTTTCGTACGATCATTGGCGTGTTTTGTTCGCTCTGAAAGTGAAAAAAAGATTTGAGTGAAATTTCTAACGATTTATTTCAATTTTTTTTTTTATGTATTTCAACAAATTTTTAAGTTTTTCTTCATTATTTTTTTTTTATATACAAGATTAGGAAGTTTTTACTAGTTTACTACTTATGTGAAATATTCTGAGATTTGAAGTATCTCGATTTATGTTTTTTTTTTTTTTTTTTTTTAACTAAAAAATTTTTTTTTCAAATTTTTAACTGAAATATCATTGCAAATAGCTCTAGAAAATATACCATTTCTACTTCCGTTCCAGAATTTACGAATACAATGCCAACCTAATCAACTTCAACGCGTATGTTACAGAATCGCTGAATTTTGTACAATGCAAAAGTAAACGAACAATCTGATAACTCGAGATGAAAACTTTACACACCATTCAATGGCAATATTTTATCAACTAGAAGTAATAATAAATGCACAATGACGCGATTGCAATAACAATAGGTGTGTTCCAAGCTCTTGAAATCTGTACCAAACACATACAGATTATGTAATTCCAAGAGGGATGTAAAGAAAATTAACAAGGGAAAAAATCACGAACATTTTTACGACGCCGGTACGCAAAGATTACAGAATTTCGAATAGATCTACACGGCAGAAACCAATTACAAGAACGATTCACCTCATGGAAGGGAGAGGGGAAGTATTCATAGCAAACAACGTGGATTTTTTCATTATGCCAAATAACACGATTTTTTTAAAAACTCTTAACGAACAAAATTCATGAAAAAATGTTAAATACAAATGTCAAATATACATAAATTATTTATTTTGAAAACAAAAAAAAAAGGTAAGCAGACTTGCTATATTACTAGTGTTGAATTACTAATGGGACCGTATACAGAATCTTAGATGATGTAAACCATACCAAGTAATTCTTTGTCCCAGTACTTACATGATGTCATATTTCTCTAATTTGAGCCTTTTGATTCTCTTCAAGCCTTCCTTAAATGTTTAGCATGTAAAATTTTGAAACTATATTCACTCAATTCAGCGAGTTATAATTCTGCTCCATAATCAAGCCTACACACATAATACACCGTTCGATCTCTCTACATGGTTTCGGTGAGGAAATATGGGAGATATGAAAATTTCATATCTCAAAACTTCCTCAAACACCAGTTTTCACCGTAACTCTACTTCAAATTTACTTAGGATGATGAAATTAGAATACGTTAAAATCTTCACTTCACTTCGTCACACCAAATCAAGATTTATAATGTTGAGCTTTTATCCTTTTTACAGATTCTTACAATTTTTTTTTTTTTTTTTTTTTTTTTTTGTTAACGCCATGTACAGCTTTGTGGCTAAAGGCGTTTTCTATTTAGGATATATTAAATTGTAGAATAAAGTAAAACAGACTGTAAAAATTTAATTACGTTGGTGATTTTTAGCGGACTATTAGCAAGGATGATTTTTATTTATTTTTTTTTTTTCAATTTTTTTCAAGTGTCGTGTACAGCAGCTATGGCTAAAGGACCTTACGAATATCTCTTTGATAAATTTTGCGATATTTTTATACATATCAGTTATGCTTTCTGAGGTGGCTAACAAATGAAGTACATACATACGTATTATATACGGGTCTGATATGAAAATATCGGAACTCCCCCTCTCTACGACTCCTAGATTCGAAATCAGATAACCTGTAAAGGCTTAGATTTTTTTTATTAAAACTTGGCATCAAAAAAAAAAAATCATAAAATTGAACAATGTAAAAATCAATCATCTAGCTCTTTTTGGTGCAATAATTTTGAGTTAAGGCACTGGAAATTCGCATCTAAATTCATTGTATTAATTTATTGGTCAAATAATAAAAGTTCTCAAATATTACGGTGATCATTATTAGCGACAAATAATCGAGATTGCATTAAATCACGAATAAGATAATATGGAAAAATATTCATGAAGCTTAGATACATAGTTAGTATCAACTTTCACAAAAAGGTAGAGATGGGCAAAATTTTAAATTCATATTCAATTATTCATCCGAGCAATTTATTTTTTTTTGAAAACGAAAGACTTTCGAAAAAAAAGGATGATTAATAAAGTTTTAAAACGTAGAAAATTAAAAAAAAAATTGTTCATAATTAATTCAATAAATCATATTAATAGGGAAGTTTTACTCCAACACGTAAAGTAAGGCAAATCTATGTTTTGGGCGGGGGGGGGGGAGTAGGGGAGATTGCAAGAATAGTAGACTCAAAAAATTGAAAGTCTCAAGATCAATGAGAACAAAATTTGCAGATTTAATTTTTTTTTTTTTATTTAATTCAAGTACTAAAAATTCATAATTGTTCGCACACTGGGGTCATATTTCGTTCATCTACTCCCAAACAAATTTCAACTTTGAATTCTATCAGCGAGTCGAGGGGAGAAGATTCGATATTTCGTGTTTTCAGTAATGAGCTAATGACTGATAAATCGATGGTTAATTATAAATATAGTATAGGTTAGATTTTCTCTCTACCGAACTCGAGAGAAAAGTTGCACGCGAATTCTTTCTTTTTATGTGCCATGCACAGCAACAATGGCTAGATGCACGATTTTGCTAGAAATTGACGTAAATTAGGTCCTTAAATCAGTTTCATCGTTGAATAAAAATATTTCGAGAACCTCGAAAGGTGAAAATTTGGCAAAATATTTTGAAAAATGACATATGATTTTTTTTTTTTTTTTAATGAAAACCTGGGTGCCATCAAAGTAAAAATTTTTCCAAGTCAATTTTTTCAAGAAAATTTCTTTTTTTCAAATCAAATTTGCAACATGGGAATATTAAATACTGAATTAAGGGTTGACATTTTTTAGACTACGGTACGGATCATTTTATATTTTTTTTTACCTATTTATAATAAAATAAAAAAAAAATTGACCACTTAAATGGACACCCATAAATGCTGAATCATGAAGAATACATATCATTTTAATGAAATTCATCAATTTTAGGTTTTCAGGAATTCAAACCTCAAGTTGAAAAAAATAAAAATCGAATTCAAAAATTCATAAAATTATAGAGAAAAAGAGAACAAAACAAGAAAATATTTTCCCTCTTCTAAATTAAATTTTATAAGTACATTTAAAAAAATAATCTTCTCACCTAATAATTAATAAAAAATTCCCAATTTATAACAACGACCAATATTACAACTTCAATTAAAAATTATCGCGACTGCTTTCGATACGTTTGCATTGTTATCAAGCGTATCGAATGATGTATGAATGATGCAACATGTATATAATAATTACGACGATGTTTTTGGTACTTATCGTCTCATTATACATCATGTAAACGATGCATGCGCATCAAAACCGGTCGCATACTTCAACTATATAATTTTAATATTTGATTATAACATAGAGATTTTTTAATCAAAATGTGTGTTACATTTCCGAGACAAAAATTTAGTGACAATTAATTTCTAATTGAATTCTTTTATTTCGGAAAAAAAATCAAGATGGATTATATTGTCCCAGAAACACTTCAAATTACGTCAGATCAGGTTTCACGCAGAAACAACAACACAAAAAATAATTACTTCGGCCGAAGTCAGAGCCCTCTCTAAAATATTACTGCCCGAAATGGGCAGCAAAATCGATGGTTTTTGAGCTTCCAATTTATTCGTGTTGGCTATCAACATGGGCACACTGTGCACCGCCAAAGAGCCCACTTTCTGCGGCGAAATTCTAATAACGCCAGGTTGCGTCGGAGTTACCGCGCTACTGGCAGTGTTACTGGTTGCATCTCCGGTACGAGCTTGAGGCCTGAAAATCATCAAAAATCATCTTACTCGTACGCGCTTCAAATCAATCCGCCTACGTATACAAATATTTCCAACGATTATCGTTGAACAACGTTATCGACGTTACAATAACATCTACACACGACTCTCGACGTCATATCCGATTCCTCTACACATTAAGATAACGATACTCACTTGATAATAGGTTTCGGCGTGATTTGCACGACCGACGTGACTTCGTTGGCTATCGGTGAACTATGGTTGCCTTTGATGGGCAAAAACGTATATTGCGTATTACCCACATGCTGCACAACGGTTAATGGCGACTGTAAGCTAGCATTGCCCGGCGAATAGGCCGGTCCACGAGACGAATTGTAAGACGGAGTACCGCATCGCGAACTCCCCAATGAAACTGAAACAAAATTTATATTAGATTTGAGAGTTTCCAAAACGACGAGCAAAATCATTCCAGGCGTTCTATGCAAATTTTACAATTTTTTGGAGTGCAGTCATTATCAAGTTCACGTTTGGTGTAGTTGTCTGGAATAATGCCGTAAACAACGTACTAAAAACTCGCCTCATATGAAGACGGAGGAGAGGGGTTGAATCCTCCGTAAAACAATCTTTGCATTTTTTCAACTTAAAATAACCGATACGAAAAATTACTTCTGTACGTATTATCCGTATCAAATTACTTTCAATTTTTTTTTCATTACTTCTTTTCTTATCGCTCACTCTTAGCCTGTTAAAACTCACATTTAATAAAATGATACCTTTGTTGTACATTATAAACGTTTCTCGATTCTTTTACACTCAATTATAAATAAAAAAAAAAATTCTAACTCGTCCTGGGCCTAGAGAGGGGTTTTCCAAGTAATCCGAAGCCTAACTCAAAAACTCAGGATCATTATCAATTTTTTCATGCGGTATGTGTAGGCATTAAAAGCAAATACCAAGGATTAATCGCTCCTGACACTTTTTTTGGGGGTGAGGGGAAATTTAATACTTACAGTTATCAACACGATGCTGGCAATTTGAATACAAGGGTAAAATCAAGGTTTAGAAAAATAATTAAAGAGTGCGGGTGTAGGGGAGACTAGGTTCGTCCTTTAATTACGTATCAGTTCTTAAGCTAGGGACAACGATATTAAAAATCAGAAAGCAGAAGGCTAACGAGGATACAAATAAATAAAACTCAAGTACATAGTAACAAATGCTCCCCACCCAATACGCAATATTGTTAGCTACGTCACGACGAATGCTCCGAACAAGAGAAGCAAGTATATTGTTAAACCCCAATTATTCGAACTCTTTTCATTAACCATATGACAAGGTTAAATAATTTATTTTATCCAACTTTAGATCGAAAAGTAATGGAAAACTTTTACGTACGAGCGTGCTGAAATAACTCAGATTGAGGGCCTGACAAGACCCGGAACTGGTACCAAAAAATAAAATCAAAACAGATTAGTCAGTTAGTCATACGGGGCCAAATTATCATATAACACCATAATGAAAAATTGTCGACATCTCGTGTACCCTCACCACATTCTTTTGTAGTCGATAACCCCTCTCCCCCTCCAACATCATGTATGGAGGTGAATTTAGGATATGGTATATTTCTCATACCAAATAACTGTATGATTTATTTTTAACTGTATTTTCACCATTTTGAGACTCCTAAAGCTCTACTCAAATTTTGATGATCCACCATTTTGTACCCATTTTGACCCAAGTTCAAGAGGTCATATTCTAGTCACCGAGCAACGCTACGTACAAAGTTTGATCTTTCTAGGTCGATGTAGCGAGGAGATATGAAAGATTCAAGAAATTTCGTGCCTCAAAACTTCCTCACAAAGACGTTTTTTGTTCTACCTTCTCTCCAGATACATTTATGAAGCTGAAATTTGGAAACCTTCGTGTCCGCGACTCGCTCTTTTATATGAGATCAAAAACGAGAAATTTGAGATATTTGCCCCTTCGCCAGCCCCTCTCAAAATTTGAGTGATCCGCCATTTTGAATTTTTTCGAAAAAACAAAAGCATTTCTAAAAATAGTCTCTCACCAAGTTTTGAGCAAATTTCATGAATACCCAACGTGTTGCGCGGGGAGGGGAGAATATATACCAAAAAGTTGGATACTTGCCAAATGATTACAAATGATCTGAAACGCTAAGATTTGAAGACATCACTTCCGCCGATCCTCTCTACCCTAATCGGGTAGGCTGTAATAGCTAACGTTTTCATGTTGAAAACTCAGCTAAAAAATTAGTTTCATTTTTTTTAACCAATAAAAAAAACTATATAATAAAAATTGTGAAAAGTTTCAAACCTCGAATCGAGATCTCAGGTTTCTTTCAGAACCTCCATGCCTGAGGGCAATTCGCTCCTTTTACCCTTTCATCTCGCCCACCTCACTGTGGAATAACTTTTTTACTTAGTTTACATGTAAGGAGTTTCGAAAAAATGTCCTGGAAAAGGTGTTAGTGACTCAAAACAACAATCAATAACCGATGTTTCTTTGGTTTTTACAATACTTGAATAGGTACCTACATCAATGAAAATTATTTTTCCGCCATTTTTTTTTCAGTTTTCAAGCCCAAATAAAGTACCTTTAATTAGTCGATTTTTTTAGTTATGCGAACACCCCCTCCCCATCATTAGGCTAAATGGGTATCAATTATATAAAAATGCCCAAATCTCATTTTACTAAGAAAAATTTCGGTATTACACAGAATATAGTTCTCTTGGTCATTCACTTACTTTGGGCATTTTCGTTCGTTTACTTAGTAAAGTTGAAGGGAATAAAATTTAAATAATCAAATGAATAAAAAAATCTAAAATTATACAAAAAAAAAATTAATTTTATAATTAATAATACAAACAAAATATATATAAAAAAACATAAATTTATGAAATTTTTAGTTAAAAAAAAAAAAAAAAAAATCATTTTAGATGATAAATGAGATTTTTTCAAAAAAATCAATTTTCTCAAAGCGATTATTACAAGCGAAGGGAAATGCAAAAAACTGATTTTTGGATGGTTCAAACGCCTCGTAGGCGAGGTAGGCTTGGGGAAGATTTATTAGTAATATTATCGAGTTTGTTCGTTTTGGCATACATTCATAAATGTGATTCATGTTGATTTTAGATTCAGATTCTTTCAGATTTCGAGTAAATCTTCAAACTATAAACAAATTAGGTAGGTTGTAATAGCTATCGTTTCCATTAAAAAACTCAGCTAATAAAAACAACTCTATTTCTGGTTTTTTTCTCACTTCTTTACACATTTGCAGTACAATTTCTCCCTTTAAACTGCCTTCGTGGGGTATAAACGAACTAAAGATTCGCCAAGAATTTATAAGATTGCTCTCGAACAATTACACCAAAAATCACATTACCAACAATTATTTGCAAGCAGATGTCTAACAGAACGCCTGAAGTATATACACGCAGTGTGAAAAGATACCTAGCATATTAGCGGCTTCAGTTTCATCCGAATCAAACCTGCCGGCTAATCTGCTACGATCGTTGCTATTTGGTGATGTTTCCGAATCCAACGACGTCTCTTCGCTGGTATTATCTAAAGCGCTTCTATTATTACGACGATTTCTAAAACACGATAATAATAAATAATATTTCAACGATGTATTCGCAGCGAATAAAGAATTGAAAATATTCAACGTTGAATACCTAACGAAAAGTGATGGCACAGTTGTAGCCGGACGCATAGAGTAGTCTTTTAGATTAAGATGACGAGAGCAAAATCCACGTCTTTGTGATTCCTTGGTACAACCTTCTTTGGAGCACAATCTACGCCATTGCTTGCCGTTGAATTTTTTTCGCACGCCGCTAGAATTGGCTACGATGTCGCCTTTGTTATACTTATGCGGAGTGGTATTTTGAGACCCGCTGCACAATAAAACGACATTATAATTTAACATGGTTACCCGTACATGGACGAGAATAAAAACCTACCTGGTTTCTACGAACCTCGGAGTAGCCGGAGTAGATCTAGGGGTATAGTCCAAAATACTGGACGTGCTACCCATACTTTGAACACTACTTCTTTTGCTGCTGCTGGCTGAATAGTATTTTCCTACTTCTGCAATAATGACGAATTTAAGTAATTGCATTAACGAAGGTGTGTAAATAAGGCCTGTAGTCGGGCCCGCCTAATTTAAAATTTTGTTTCGCAAAAGTCGCGATATATTTTGCTCTAAATATGTTCCCAGCATCAATTTTTGATAATAACTCCCTATAGGGGTGTGCTGGATATTAAAGTGAAAAGTTGAAAAAATATTGGATATCACTGGTGGAATGTATATATTCTCTTAGCAGCCTAAAGTGATTACTTGTGATTCTAGGCATTACATGAAAGACATTTTTTCAATAATCAAATCATTCTGAGCGGTTGGAATTTTTTTTTTTTCAAACATTTTGAAATAACCTTTTTTTAGCTTTCTCGTAGATTTTCGTTCATTTTCGTTTCTTAGTTTGACGTTACATAAAGGATATTTAACCCATGAAAGTTATAGTCTGATGCTAAGTTCATTGGCCTATAACACGTTACACCATTTAAGATCGAGTGAAAAATTTTAATTTTATTTTTTCAAGTGCATTGTTTACTGATAACGTCAATATGAGCATCCGTGAGGTGATAATATCAACGACCAATAGAGCATCAATGATTCATTTGGTTCCCTTTAAATAAAAGATTGAAAAACACCGACTAGACATTGCTCTAGACCAATAGCTATGTACTTCATAAATGATGCCAGTTATAATACTTCAAGCACCATTTTGTCGATGAGCATAACAAGAACCAACTGTCATATACAGGGTTGGGTCGTTCGTGAACGCGTTCACGTTCAGTTCATTTTGAAAATAGAATTATGAGGTTCGGTTCACGTTCATACTAAAAGTTTTTTCGTTCAGTTCAATTCACGTTCATTTAAAAAAATAGCTACGTTCATTCATTTCGTGGCAAAAGTTCACGGACGTGAAAAATTTTCATTACGTTCTCAAAAAAAAAAAAAAAAAAAAAAAAAAAAACAGAAGCAACTTTGGCTTTTAATGCTTCTATATTTTATATATTATATTCATTTTTGAGGGAAAAACACGTTCTGTTCAGTTCATGTTCATAGTCAAATCTCGTTCAGTTCAGTTCACGTTCATTAAAAAAAAAGATGCGTTCAGTCATGACCGACTCGAATAACAGGCCGAACAACACAAGTTGGCAACACCAATATCAGCTGATGTGTGGTAGGCCCACGTGCATCCATGAAAGACTCTTTCTTATGGAAACACAATTAATACAAATGTAAACATACGCACATGGGCCCACCACTTTTGTGTTTATTACGATGTTGCCAATAGTTCACTTGTTCGGCCTGTTATTCGAGTCGGTCATGGTTCAGTTCACGTTTGAGTTCTGGGTAATTCTGATTTCGTTCAGTTCAGTTCACGTTCATTTTGGTGGAAAAGTTCGCGAACGACGTACGTGAACGATTCAAAAGTGAACGACTCATCCCTGGTCATATTCGAGGCTTCCATTTTATCAATCAATTCTCACATGAGCTGTTGGTCGAGTATTAATATAGAGTATTTATAATGACTGGTCTATGTTCTAATTGGTCATACGTCGCGCCTGTAACAACCAATCAGCAAGTTGGAACGTGGTAAATTTACCTCGACTAACTCGTAAAATAAAAACACAAATCAGCTGATGATTCAAATCACAAACGAATTTTTGTCGTTAACTGAAAACTGAACGATATTATTTAGGAAGGTAGAAATGAAACTACCTACATTTTATCACATTCTAGCGTTATGATTGGTCATTACGCGCGTAACATATGACCAATTAGAATATAGACCAGTCATTATAAATACTCTATAATTATGGAAGTTTGCGACTGAAAGCAAAAAATGCCAGTCGTTTCCTTCTAAATGAAAATGTATGCGGAAATGCCATTTGATTCCCTTTCAAATAAATTACTCGATGTAGTTAAAATTTTTATGATAAACTCAAAGCATTCTGATTGGATGAAATTTTCAGTTTTTCGCTGATTAATTTCGTATCAACAAATCGTGTTATATTACAGTTTTTTTTTTTAGCCGAGTTTTTAACTAAAAGCGATAGCTATTAGTTACTTACTTGCCTAGAAGAGATAATTTTTAGTTTTTTTTTTTTTTTTTTTTCATTAATTTATTTTCGGTAAATATTAAGATAGTGAAATTGCAAAATAAATGACAAAATTACCTAAAGATGGAAGCCGATAAATGAAATAAAGTAAAATGAATGAAAATTCATTAACTAAATTCATAATATTACGAAGTTATGGCAGATACCCGGAAAAAATTATGAAAATAAATTCTAAAAATTTTCATTAGCCGTTTATCTTTTTTCAGATTAATTTTAATTTAAATCATTTTTAATTATTACTTATACAGTCATTAATCATGCATGAGAGTTACTTACTAAGATAAAACGATTTTCACTTTTTTTTTTTTTTTTTTTAAATCGATACCTCAGTAACATGTAGAAAAATGTTCAGGCCTCTAGGTTAATATTAATACGTCCCACACAATATGATGTAGTAAAAGTATGAAAATTTTACAGTATTCACGAAAACTTATGAAAAAAATTAATTTTTGGGTGAATTGTAAAGTTGTGTTCGTTCAAAGCGCATATTTTATTTCTCCAAAATGAAAAAATAATTATGCCAATTTTTGTCGGTTATTCAGGGGTTGCGAAAATACCTATTTAATTTATGTAAAATTTCCTTATTTCGTGTATTCTTTCATTTACGAGTTCAGAAGCCAAAATTAATGATTACTTCTTGAGTGGAATGAAAGGGCATGATGGGATAAGATAGTCGAAAATGCCCCCGAGAGCTTTTCGAACGGTTTCTAGGGCAAAAGGTGGCCCACATCGAAAAAAAATTTTGACAAAAATTTCAGGCTCCAGTTGCGCCTATTTTCGGAGATATAGGCAAAAACAAGTTTTTCGATTAAAATTTTTTTTCTCGCCATATTATAAAGGTGGAAAGTTGAAATTTTATTTATAGTATCTTGACAATAGAAGGGTTTTTCAGTAATTTTTTCAACTTTTTTAGATCAATTTTAAAAGAGTTATGCAATTTTTAAAATTTCAAACCGCCATTTCTATGGCAAGTTTTCGAGGTGCAATTATGAAAAAAATTCCATAAAATGTATCTTTTACCACCAAACATACCATAAAAATTTCAGAATTTTTGGAGTGGTGCAACATAGTCAAAAAAAATAAAAACTATTGCAGCGCGCTATAAACCAAGCGGTTCGGTACTATGCGCGCTGTAGGCCGAACGAACGTTACACGACGTTGCGTCGCCGCCTTAACAGTGCATAACAGCTTAACTGATCTTCTCGCGCTTAAAACATTACATAGGCTTATATTTTTTCCTTTTTGGTTTACTTATAAGTGAACTCCTACAACTGATTAAATCAATTAATAGGCCTATTCCGTCTGTTTATTTGAAGAAAAAAATTCTTTCACCATAAAAATAACAAATATTAAAAAATTATAATAATAATAATTATACTTATTCTTATTAATAGAATATGAATATTTTTATTATAATTTTTTAATAATCGTTAATTTGTATGGTGAAAGAATTAAGATATATCTTAGCTGCTTTGAGAAATGGCTACAGACGCACACGCGACGCGATGCGATGCACTATACTGATTTGTTAGTATTATTATGTTGTTTTCTAATGACTTCGGATTTTTAAGGGTTGGTAATTTTTGTAATATCGTATTTTTTATAACTTTTTTTTACATTAATTTTTCTTTCTCTTTATTTAACAATTTTATAATAAATTATAATAATTTTAAAATATTTAAATTAAATTTTTTTATAGCTTTAATTAATTCTTTAATCTTAATTTCTTCAAGAATAACAAAAACTTTTTAACGATTTTTAAAAATTTGTTTGGCATTACTATGATGTAAAAAAAAAAAAAAAAACTCGAAACAAAAAATATTAAAAATCCAATTTTATATATTCATTAGATTTTAATTTTTGAAATGTTTGCGATGAAGCAAAACGAAACACTGAATATAAACACTACAAGTGCTTGAGTAACATTTCGAAACTATTTTTCTACAGTTATCGTGCAAAATATCACCATCATTTATTTTTTCCCCTAATATCTTTGAAAACTTATTCGCATCTTTTTCAGAATTGATAGTTTTTTAAATGTCGCTATTTTTTTAAAAATAAATTAGATCTAATACACTTTTCATTATGCGACATTTTCGAAATTAATTATTTGAATTTAGAATTTATCACAATATATAAAAGTCAAAAAATTTTGGTTAGTGTTCTTATAGTGAAGGGGTAACATAACAATTATAATATTACATGCAAACAGAAGCATGATATGTAACGATTGTTTTGCAAACTGAAGTGGTCTTCCTCTTTATTATAATAAGGAGGAGAAAAATATTAATAAGAATATAATTATTTTTATCATAATTTTTTAATATTTGTTATTTTTATGGTGAAAGAATTTTTTTCTTCAAATAAACAACGGAATAGGCCTATTAATTGATTTAATCAGTTGTAGGAGTTCACTTATAAGTAAACCAAAAAGGAAAAAATATAAGCCTAAGTAATGTTTTAAGCGCGAGAAGATCAGTTAAGCTGTTATGCACTGTTAAGGCGGCGACGCAACGTCGTGTAACGTTCGTTCGGCCTACAGCGCGCATAGTACCGAACCGCTTGGTTTATAGCGCGCTGCAATAGTTTTTATTTTTTTTGACTATGTTGCACCACTCCAAAAATTCTGAAATTTTTATGGTATGTTTGGTGGTAAAAGATACATTTTATGGAATTTTTTTCATAATTGCACCTCGAAAACTTGCCATAGAAATGGCGGTTTGAAATTTTAAAAATTGCATAACTCTTTTAAAATTGATCTAAAAAAGTTGAAAAAATTACTGAAAAACCCTTCTATTGTCAAGATACTATAAATAAAATTTCAACTTTCCACCTTTATAATATGGCGAGAAAAAAAATTTTAATCGAAAAACTTGTTTTAGCCTATATCTCCGAAAATAGGCGCAACTGGAGCCTGAAATTTTTGTCAAAATTTTTTTTCGATGTGGGCCACCTTTTGCCCTAGAAACCGTTCGAAAAGCTCTCGGGGGCATTTTCGACTATCTTATCCCATCATGCCCTTTGAGATGAAATTTGTGTGGCAGGCTGAAAATACTGCTTTCAATTATGAACCCTCAAAGTTCAAAATTGTCTGGAAAATTTCAAAAAATTTTAAAATTATATTTGAGGGCTGAATATGTGCTCACACGACTGGGTTTTTAAAGCTTGAGGGAAGCTTCAACACATAATTACTAACTCTGGCTTCTAGACTAAATTGAAAAATACTCGAAATAAAGGACTTTTCATGAATTGTAGGTATTTTTGGCACCCTTGAATAATGAAAAAATTGGCATAGACATTTTTTTTCATGTTGGAAAGTTATTCTTGAAACGAAAAAATTTTCAAATTGCACAAAAACACACTTATTCAACTTTTTCAAAAAATTATAAAGCTTTCACACTTTGACTCTATTATGGAGGGCAAAAGCTGAAATTTTTTTCAGATGTTACAGAGATCAGATTGCAACAGTCGAGCAAGATGCCTTATCAGTTTACAAAAAGCACCAAAATAATAATATAAAAAAAGACATCATAATTCATCATAGAAATATAAAAAATTTGATAGTAAAAATTAAATAATCGTCTTAATGTCTTTAGATAAAAATCTTTGAGGACTTTTTTCATTGTCAAAAGCTTTTCTATATGTACAAATAAATTTCATTCTGCATTAATATTTTCGAATTAGGTCGTATATTCTGAGTTAGTATGTTGGTACAATGAGTGGCCATAATGGTTCCTAGTTTAGTTTTTTTCGTATATAACTTTGTACGAATTTCAAAAAAATTCAACAATGGAGTTTTAAATATTATTTTTCTTATGTTTGCTTCAAAAAACTGATATAGGTGAATTCTATATGGTTTATTACTTCATGAACGGCATCTTGAAACTTTACATGTAAAGAAGAATTCATATGGTACCTAACTAGTTCAACTTTATACGTATAAGGGGGACAATAATGAATTAAATTTTTCATTTATTTCATTAGTGTACTTACACAGCATCTCCAGAACAAGCGTGGATTCTTGTAAGAAAAAAAAAAAATGACTTCCAGATATATCGAATTTTTTTGAAGAAGTAGGTAGGTACAAAAACGTACAGAAACCTACATTCAAGGAACTTCTATTCAATATGTAGGTGGAGGTATGATATTATATTAATTACATTTCCTGATGACCTTGACCTCAACTTCATATTACCCTATTTATAACATATTGCTGCTTAACATATCGTGAAGAATTTTCACGTGTATATTTGTTGTATTGAACCATTTTCCAATATAATACATGATTTTTCATTTAATTTCTCACGATCTTTGCCAAAATATTATTTCACGAAAGTTATATTCACTTTCATTGAAAATCTTTGTTGACATCACGTAATTGAACGTAAACAAACATGCTGGTATTTTATCTAGGCGAGAAAATTGTTTATAAAGTTGATGTTTGTTGAAATTAAAATACCTGCGTGAATCAATTTATTCTTGAAAACTATTATTCGATCGTGGAAGTGTTCTTTGGGCGGGAAATTCTTATTGCCTATTTCATTTTGATCGATGATTGGATGTGTTTGTGATTAAATTTGGCTGAAACTATGCAGGTAAGATGTTGAAAACATTATTTTTATTTACTTGGTTTTATATTCGTTGAATTAGAATTAATTCATTAATGAATAATTATATTTATTTACACTTAAAAAAGAAAAAAAAAATTCGAATTTATTTTTTTTCCATTTTGACTTCACGAATATATAGTATTACTTTTTTTATAGTAGTTAGCTAAACTGAAATCTTTTCATTTCAGACGTATTTATTGGTCATGAAATAAATTTTTCACATAAAATGAAACATTCCAAACTATACTTATTCAACATACTGTTACTAAGTATAATCAGCCTAAAAAGTACGACATTTGCTGAAGATGAATTTTCAGAGTAAGTTCGTAACACTAAAATATGCGCAGAATTAAAATTAATTTTTAAACAAATAATTTGTAAATAATACCTGCACGCATTCATCCACGTACCTAAAAAATTACAACTACTCAATTATCTCTAACGATAGAAAACGTTGAACTACGAAAAGCATCAACTTTGGAAAAAATATCGTCATCACGTTTGGTTTAAATCTGTAATCAACTGTGGAATAAATCCGATATCAGTCTTAGAAAAAAAACCGCTATCAACTTCGGAAAAAATCTGGTTTCAACTCAAGAAAAAAATCCGCTATCAATTCTCGTAAAAAAAAACCATCATCAACCCCGGAAAATTCCGCTATTAATTTCTAGAAAATATTTGGTTTCAACTCGGAGAAAAATCTGTTACTTTTATCAACTCTGGAAACGCTATCAATTCTACAAAAAAATCTGGTTTCACCTCCGGAAAAAAATACGCAATCAATTCCGGATAAAATCGGCTATCAGTTCTGGGAAACAATCAGTAACCAATGAGAGTAAAATATTCTTGTCACTCCGGAAAAAATCCGTCAACACCAAAAAAACGGTCATCGATTCAGGGAAAAAACCTGCTATTCACTTCGGAAAGATCTACTATGAATTCCGGATAAAATCTATTATCAACTCCTGAAAAATCCAGCAGTAATTCCTAAAAAAAACCGCCATCAACTCTGGAAAAAAATCCTAAATTGGGAATGAATTTTAGAAAAAATCGGGTATTATCAACTCCCAAAAAAATCCGCTATCAATTGTTATCAATTCCAAGCAAATCCGCTACCAATTCCTGAAAAAACCTGCTATCCACTCCGGAAAAATCCGCTAGTAATTCCTAAAAAAAAAAAAACCTCCATCAACTCCGGAAAAAAATCAAATTGCTAATAAATTAAAAAAAAAATCCACTATTATAAACTCCCAAAAAATCCGCTTTCAATTGTTATTAACTCTAGAAAAATCCGCTACCAATTCCCGAAAAAACCTGCTATCCACTCCGGAAAAATCCGCCAGTAATTCCTAAAAAAAACCTCCATCAACTCCGGAAAAAAATCAAATTGCTAATAAATTAAAAAAAAAATCCGCTATTATCAACTCGCAAAAAATCCTCAATCAGTTGTTATCAACTCTAGGCAAATCCGCTACCATTTCCGGAAAAAACCTGATATCCACTCCGGAAAGATCTACTTTCAATTCCGGATAAAATCCATTATCAACCCCGAAAAAATCCGCTTGTAATTCCTAAAAAAACCTCAATCAACTCCGGAAAAAAATCAAATTGATTATCAATTCTGAAAAAAATTTGCTATTATCAATTTCTAAAAAATCGGCTATCAATTGTTATCAACTCCAGAAAATTCCGCTACCAATTTCGGAAAAAACCTCCATCAACTTCGGAAAAAAATCCTAAATCTGTAATCAATTCCAGAAAAAATCCGCTATCAATTCCTTAAAATATCCGGTTTCAACTCCAGAAAAAATCCGCTATCAATTCTCGAGAAACAATCATCAACTCCGGAAAAAAATCTGTTTTTAACTCCGGTAGAAATCCCTTATAAATTCTGTGGGAAAAATTATCTACTCTGGAAAAAAAATGGGGTATCAACTAGGGAATAAATCCGTTATTTTTAACCAAAATTAACAAAAAATTAGTAAAATCTATTCATTTAAAAATGTATGTTGAAACGTATTTAAAACATTTTCATCTTGAATTTATTATTTGTGACATCACTGTATGAAGAAGGGAGAAAGAGGGAATGAAACAAGATCTGAAGTGAAATTAAGATTCGGAGGTCAACTCAGTTCACATTTGCCTTTACGTCGTTGCCATCGACCCAAAAATCACAAAATCCAATTAGATCAACTAAATGATGTATTTATTTTGTTCTTCAAATTACTCACTGTAAAACATTTTAAAATGGTTATTCGGTAAATTTGATATACTAACATATTGCACAACATTTAATCACTACTAAGCAATAAAACTATAAGTAACAATTCATTGCTGCCTTCAAAATTACAACGAAATGGCTACAGTAACATATAATTCCTATTCAGGTACCCGTTATTCATAACCGAAAAACTTAACGAAAAATGAAATAAATAAAACTGAATTTAAAAATGAAAAATAAAAATGAAAAAAAAATGAAAAATTAAGTACAAAAAGTTATAAATAAATAATTAATTTAAAACGGACATAGAAGGTTAACAAACGTAAATAAATAACGATGAGAGTTGGTAGTGATTTTGAGAAATGAAAGTAAACCTGAAACAAACAAAAATGTGTAATCGACGCGATACGCAGACGAAAATAATTAAATCTCATTTCCTTACTTAATATATTCCATCAAGGAAGCAGCTGAACGTAGTTGGCAGGAAATAGACCGTAATTACCATCTGGTCCTAAACCTTGCCACCATCCTGGATCAATTCGTTCAATGTGCGTGATTATATCCCCAGGATCGAAGGAGATTTCAGTATCATCAGCTTCAATTTTATTACGAAAAATTTCAATATTTATTTCCATAATAGTGAAATTTGTAATTAAAAGAATAAAAATATACCTGCTTGGTAATCGTACAAGGCTTGAGCTTTTAAACCTGAATCCAGTAAATCATCTATGTAAACTTCGCCATTTTGATCTTGAATAACTGAACAATAGGTGACGAAAATAATTCATTGTACTCGACAATAAACGATACAATATAAAAAAAAAACTCACTAGTATTATCTTCAGGAACAATATTATTAGAAACAATTTCCGACTTCTGTTCAATAGGCTCGGTTCCATTCGTGGTCCCATTTGTTGATATATTGTTCTAAAAATGTACAATTCGTTAATACCAGTTCCACGAATGACAAATCATAACAAGCATAACCATAATATTTTTAATCAAAAAATTTACTTCTTTTTTTTCTTCGGCTTTATGGCTACCATTTACTTTGGTTTCTTGGAAGCTTGAAGAGGAAGTATTAATATCTGAAAAATATATATATGTGTAAGCAGCCATGCTACATTACTGGGGCTGAGTTTTTTGAAGGTAACACTTTCACGTAAACTCCTCAACTCTACAGACTACATCCAAAATCTCGATATTATCCCTCCCAGAAACACCGAAAAAGTTGAATTCCTTTCTAGGTCAATTTGGTAAGGAGGTAGGCAAGATTTATGAAATTTACTTTTGCTCTAACACTCGTCCATGTTCACACAGGAGGCTAAAAGTGAAATATCTTAGTCAATTAGGATCACTTAATCATCTGACACCATAATTAAAAATTTTAGGGCCACCATTATTAGAGAAAAATGCGCAAATTTTTCATCACCGATTATGACGTCACTAATTATGTTTAAGTTGTTATGTCTTCATCCTAAATGTGTTTATCATGTTTTTTAAATTTCTTTATCGCGATTTATAATTAATTCGTTGTTTCAAATAAAATTCTTCGTTTTGTTTTTTTTTTTTACGAAAAATACGTGGAAAAATTTCAAATGAAAATAAATATTACGAACTAAAAAAAAAAACAAAAAAAAAATCATATATTACCTACCAAACCTCCCTACTTAATCGATTTCAAAATTTTTATACCCACGTAAATTTTTAATTCATTCATTTGCAACATTGAAAAAATTAAAAATTAAATCATAATTCACCTACCTAACTCTATCTACTTGGTAGGTACCTATTTGCAAATTTTCATTAGTACATGTTTGAAAAAATGAATCATCGTTCAACTTCACCAATTTGATTGTACTCATTTGGTATCGATTTCAAAATTTTATTGCATACTTTACCTCCGTTCACACCACCACATTTTGAGGACAATAACCCCTCCCCCTCACCTCCAAAATCATGGGTGTAGCTGAAGTTGGCATTAAGCCTACTTCTCATTACTAGAAATCATACAAATTCATATCTGGCAAATACGAGTTTTTAGAGGTTCCTCAAGTCTTCCTCAAATTTTGACCATCCGCCATTTTGAATCCATTTTGACCCAAATTGAATGAATCATATTCTGGTCACCAACTAATTCCATATACAAAGTTTGACCTTTCTAGGTCAATTTCGTGAGGAGTTATGACAGATTAGAGACATGACTCAAACTTTCTTCAAAAAGCCATTTTTTGCTTTAACTCCTCACCAAATGTACTTGAGAAGTTGAAACTTGGGCATATTGGTATCAGCGACTCACTTTCTCATATGAAACAACAAATGAAAATTTGAGCAATTCACACCTCCTCCAGCCCCTCTCAAAATCTGAGTTGACCGGCATTTTGAGGTGAATAAAAAAAAAGTAATTTTGTGGGCTTCCACATAGTCTCTCACCAAATTTTCAACAATTTTCATTCCTACCCGTAGGCCCTACGCAAGGCTAACTAAAAAAAAAAATTATAAAAAAAAGTATTATATATATAGTTTTGTACATTATTGCACCCAAAATGATCTTCCAAGTAAATTGTAGCACCGTGAGTTAACGTTTTTGCATCGGTTAACGGTGGTGGGGGGTGAGGGTGTGTGTGCACGCGCTATAACGTTTTCTTATGGGAGTCCTCTAGAATAATTAGTAACAGTGTTTAGAGTACGTACGCAAATTTCACATCGGGTGCAATAAAGTATATATTTCAGTGGACTTGAATAGCACGAATAATTTTTTTCCTAGAAAGCGTAAGTGATCGAAAAAATGTTGCCCATATTTGACAGTACACATGCTTCGATAAAATTGTTATTGGAGCCTTCAAATAACTGATATGTCACGTATATAAATTCAAACATTGTTGCACCCAAATTGGTCTCTAACATACATTACTACACCTTTTTCGGGTACAACAGTGTCGGGTAAGGTTTACAGGGAGGTTTGTGGCGGAGTGCCGTACATTCTTTCTCTATGATTTCAATCCATAATTTACAAGATTATCAATGTTTTTAAACTTGCAACTTCATTATAGTTAATTTTGCAACAATGATTTAGGAAGAAATGAATTTAAACCAATCAAATAACCAGTAAAAAGTTATTTAAATCATATAATTTGAGTTACCTAAGGCTTAAATTATTCATTATGACATAATGAAGTCAAACAAAATGAAATAGTTGATATTTTTTTTTCATGAAAGGGAATTTCGCGCTCGGGTATGTCGAAATCAGTTAGACACACTGTATATTGGGTGCAACAAGTACACTTAAAGAACAGGGTGCAACAAAGTATTGTAATTAGGTATATATATATACATAATTATACAAAGGATGTGATACTTATTTTTGAAAAGAAGTGAAATATAACGATTTTTGATTTTATGATGGCACTTCCGAGTAAATTTGAGGGGTAAGGATGCTCCAAAAATGAAAAATGGTAAGAATGTAAAAAAATTTATTCATACTTTAAAATCCATTTATTTAAAAAGAAATGCAATTTTGAAACTTAGAAGATCCCTATTCAAAATTCTGACCCTCCTCCCCCCTCATTTTGGGGTCGGAGGTTCAGATTTGGGGTATAGAGCTTCTACTCGTTAATTCGGACGGGAGCTCAAAATTTCATCAAAATTTAACTAGTAGATGTGATGGTGAAGTTACAAAAAAAAAAATCAAAGATATAATATGCAGATTCACATAATATGTATATGTATAGATGAATATACGTATTATGCATTTCCATCCAACGAACCACCATAAAACAGTGTTACCAACATCTAATGATCAAATCATAAATTTTTTTTACCAAAGTAGGGAAACTGACGCTTTTGTGTTCGGGGTTCGATGGATCGCATGATATATGAAGGATATAGGAAAAAACCCACATTTTTCACTTTTTGAGAAAAATGAGCTAAGAGATACACTGATAAGTGATAACATGAAGTTATATTAGTCACGTCGAGGACTTACTTGCTTTTTCTCAGAACTAGATGAAAGATGACTTGCCTATCTTTAAACACGATTTCATGACGCAGTATTGATAGTTCTAAAAATCTGAATTGTCATAATATTCTACTTGGAATTATCTACCTGAATACATAATTTTCTCATTTTTGAAAAAAAGTGACTTGCCTGCTTCTTTCCCAGTACCCTTCACATACACACCAACAAGTTGGACATCTACCATATGATTACAAATGACCAGAAAGGAACGATACGAAATCCCCCTCCCCTGCCTATCCTTCTCAAATCAGGTAGACTGTAATAGCTATCGTTTTAAATTAAAAACTCAACTAAATATTGAATAAAAAAAATTAAAAACCCATTAATTGTTTCAACGAACAAAAAAATACCATTAAATTGAGCAGATGATTTCCTGGAGGGATTTAAAAGCTGGCCAGCAGATGTATTTCGTTCGAATACAGCTCTAACGTCCGAAGTTCTTCGTGAAATTAACTGTATCGCTTCCTATAAAAATTAGTAGGAAATATAAACAAAGTTTCAACAATCACTGAAGTAAAAAAATATTAAAGAAAAAATCATACATCTTTTAGCGTTTTATTTGATTCTTGACGAGTATCTTTTGATTTCTCTATTTGTTCTATTTTACTAATGATATTAGTGGAAGTTTCAATAATCTTTTTTTGGTTAATTGGTTTCTCTTCGACTTTCTCTTGGGAGGCCATTAATTCCCTTTTCTTAGCATCTTCGACCTGAATAAAAAAATAAAATATAAACATTTTGTTTAAATGTCTGTAAACACCACAAATCAAATGTACCTCTCTTCTAATTCGCTCTTGTTCTAGTTTTAATAATTCTTCTTGCTTTTTTTTTATTTCTTCCATTTGTCTACGTTTCTCCTGCTCTTCTTCTTGAGCCCAAAATTTATCTCTTTCTTCGGAATTAATTTCTTTTCTTGGTTCTACTTTTTTATAAGCAGGATCCTGTTTTGAAATGGGATGTAAAAGGTTAATCGTTTCTTTCAGATTAAAGCGAATAATTTTTCCATCACATGTTCTCACAATTTTTTGGAAGCCATCCTTTGACAGATCGAGTCTTTCATCGAACGAATACGCAGATGCAGTAAATTTGGATAATTTTTCAATAATAATATCGGTATCGACATCTTCTTCGGTACGAGCATTTATGGTGAGATGAGTTCCTTTCAGTATACCAGAAACATCTCTAATATGATTGGCACATACACCTTTTCTAAAAACTGGGGCACCTTCACCTTGCTGAAAAAATTAAACATATATTTTCAACAATGAATGATGATTTCATTATGATTCTAGCTTCATTGAGGACACCTACCCAATTGACTAAAACGTATTTGTTGAGACTTGTCTTTGGATCTAATACTTTACAAAAGGCATACATAACTTTACCACTATTCAGCTCTTCTTTCATTTCGTCGATGCCATTATCTACAATTACAAGATAAGAGTAATTACACTGCGGTAATTGGGCCGGTATACTTATAAATCAAGATAATATACCTCCTTTCCCCACTACAGCAAGTACATCAGTTTGGCCTTCGTAGCCGAAAATTGCCCTGTAAAAAATAAATATTGGGGTATTTACCTAAGAACTTCAGAATAAATCAGCTTAAATGATTATGTAGGGATTTCGATGAATGGATTAATGGCTTAAAATTCAAGATTTACTTACCAGTTGGTAGTGGTTTTGTCGTCAACTACATCTTTCCAGGCATTGAGAATGGAAGTTCGGTTTTTGCTCAGATCTACAGACATGTTCGGTTTTTCACCACAATAATAATACTATGCTTTCATTATACTCGAAGGTTTGTAATTAAACGAAAGAAGTTTATATTATGATGTAATTAATACTACGAATTTATTGTTTATTTTCCCATCGATGTGGGTGTAAATCAACATCAATAAACTAGAAGAGGTTATCCAGAAACCCGTTTTACGCGAAAAACGGAGAGTCACGTCCCTCTTTTCCCCACCGAAATTGTGACGTCACTCGGAAGAAGATTTTCAACTATACCTATGGCGTAAACATATTTTTTTAGAGTTTTTTCATTTTTATGACAAAACCATGAACTTTATAAAAAAGTTGAAAAGGACTTAATTTTAAGAAAATAAAAAATGCTATCTGATGGTTTTTTTCTTTTTTTTTTTAGTTAAAAATCAAGTGATTTACGAAATAAAATATTCCTGTGTATGTGTTGTTTTTTTCTTTTTAAGCAAATAAATCGGATTTACAAAAATTTTGAAGACGACTTTATTGGAAAAAAATAAAAATTCCATTTAGTAAAATGACGAAAGAAACTGTTGAAAAAAATACAGTTACTGCAATTTTTTCCATTTCATTATAACTTTTAGATATGAAGCTTCATATTTATATGTACTATTTTGTTAAAGGAAAAAGTCGACGAAAATTTTAAAAACTAATTATCTTTAAAGGAAAATGCGAAACATCACTTCGTGAAATGAAAAAAGAACTGCAATTTTTTGAATTTTCTTCCCTTTATTTGCAGGAATTATTTGTAACTCGTTCTCAAGAAGTTTTTTTTTTTACTTTCATTTTTTTTTCACGAAAAATTCTGAATGAAGTTTATTACAATAAACTGAAAAAAACAATAAAAATTGAAATATACACGTTTCTTAAATTATGACGAAAAATCCGTTCATTAAGGGAAATATTTCAAATATGCAAAATCAATATAGTGTCTTCAGAAAGGATTTTTTGATGAGAATATCGTTCTACAATCAATTTCTATCAGTTTGCGACAAAATTCGCTGAAAATTGAAAAGAACGCTCCTCAAGCAATAAAATTTTATCCTTGAACAATTAATCAAATTACAAAAATAATCAATTTGTAGAAATGTTATTTTTTATTTTTTTTTTCGACAAATTTCTAGCCACTATTTCGAAAAGTATATGTTTAGAAAACGTGAAAAATAGGCAAGTTTATAACTTGCAGATTATAAAATTCTTTGTTTCTGCTAAAAGAAAGTTTAAAATTTGCCACCCCAAAAATTTTATGGATGGAAATTGAGTTTTTTTTTTTGTTTTCAAATTTTTCAATAAATTATTATGCCTACTTCCTGTAGGATCCAAAGCTGCCGAAATAATAAAAAAAAGAACCCGGAGCTACACTTTCATAAATTTCCTAAAGATAAACCAATCTGCGATTCATGGGTACTAGCATGTCGCAGGAAAGATAAAATCAACACAACTTCAGGTCACTATCATTTCTTTTATTAAATAATAACTTGCATTCCAATAATTATAATCACAAAATGATTGTAGCGAGAATATTCTCAGAGCATTTTTTCCTACTGATTATGAGCGAGATTTGAAGACCGAGCTTCTAGAACTGAAACAAATAGAAAAATTACGTAAAGTAGCTACTTAGATATAAGCATTTGTTATTCACTTACCTTAAAAAACTGTTATTGTCTGTTTCTTGAATAATCTTTTGTTCTCGTTCTATTATTAATCATTAATACGAAAATTGGAAAATATAAAACAAAGGCATAAGAAACTGAAATAAAATTACAGAACTCTGATAAGAAATTGAACAAAATTACATACATTTCACTATATTCATCATCAAAAACGTTGAATTTTCAAGGAATCACTTTCGTTTTTTTTTTAACGAATAGCTTCTCTTATCCTCTAAAAATACAGCAATATTAAAAATTCATTTACTTTACAAATTATTTACAAAAATTAAAAAACTGCAAAACTATACTGTTTATTTACATTATTCAATGCAAATTAAACGTACTAACTCGTTTACCTACATTTCGGCTTCTTCCGGGTGACGTCACAGAACAGTCGATGGGCGAAACCGAAAATAATTACCTACCTACTGGTTTCTGGGTAACCTCTTCTAGTTTATTGATGTTGGGTGTAAATACGATAAACGAATGACCCAGTGGGGTAATGTCCTCTGCCCTTTGCCCCTTGAAGGAACAGAAGAGCGAAGACCGAACATAAGGAGAGTGGGAGGAACCGCCATTTTGATTCAAAAGAAATTACGAAATTTTTATTTTCGTGAAAATTCTTCAATTCGTAAACCGATTTTTTTTTTTAATCGACATTCGAAAAAGACGTTTTCCTAATTATATTCTTGTAACTATTTACTCATTTTGTTTCAAATTCATTTTTTTTATGAACTTTTAAATAATATTTTTCACGAACTAATATGGCGTATTTTTCTTGAAGATAGCGACGTGAATGGAAAATCGATCCAGTAATGAGAATTTTCAATTTTTTTTGTACAATAAGGGAATAAACTATAAATTTTTATTGATTTTGAATTTATTAGAAAATTATTGGTGAAATTTAACGATAAATTAAGAGAAAATTTCTCATTTTTATTTGAAAATAAAAATTTGAAACAAAATCAATTATTAGGGCAACACTGTCAATGTCAAAAAAATTTCAGCAAATTTTCGCATTTTTTCACGCCCATCTTCCAGTATGGGTGTGGTTATGGTGGAAGGTAACACTGCGTGTTTCTATCACTAAAATTTCGAAGTATTGATTAAAATATTAAAATGTTGTAGCGATTAATTAATTGCTCCTTTATAAATATTATTTAATAGTGTGAAATCAATCTGTGCATTTCATGATCATGATTACAATGGAGTTATTAACCTTATTTGCTTTCTTTGCTGTAGCGTATTCGTCGAATGCGGCAAGTCCTTCTCTTCAAATGGATGCAAATCCTTCAGAAAATGAAGGATTTAAATCTCGTAACTTATTAGCAGATACTGAAGAACCGGCTAAGCCTGCTGCCTTGAACTTATACTATTTGCCAACTGCGGGAATGATATATACGAAAACACCACCTATTCTGAAGGCTCTACAACCTACTGGAAATAACACCGAGTACAAACTCACCCCCTTAATAGACACGGTAAGTTATAATCAAGTTTTCTTCACTGTATTACATTCACGAGTTCCTTCTGATCGTATTTTTCTCCCAGATTACCCAACAGGAAAAATCTATAGTCGTTATTATGAGCGATAAGTCCGTCACAGATGAAAATCGTTTCCGTTTATCTTTCACCTTTGCTGTCCAAGAAGGAGCTGGAACTTGGAGCCTAGATAGTATAAAATGTCAGAATACATCGCCTTCGAAACCAGGTAAAGAAGAAATCTTGAAATCCACTACACCGATTACCACATCTCTCGGTTTTTCGTTCCATACGCCTTCCAAAGTGGTATTCAAAAGCGAAAGTTACGAATTAACCCTTAATTCACTACAGGTAAATGTATATAAATAAATTAATGTTTTACCTATCTAATCATATTTACTAATAAATACGCATTCGGTTTCAGGTCGAATATTTCAACGGTAAAGAACACCCGAAGAGATTCAGCGTAGCCGATGATACCGTTTATTTCTTCACTATTCCCATTTTGAGTGGACTTTTCGTTACCAGTTTATTAGTTACTATCGTATTGCTAGGTTTATCCATGATTTACGATATTAAAACCATGGATTTATTCGATGACCCTAAAGGAAAAACCGTTACCATAAATGCCTCCGAATAGATACATTATAATATATTGTTTTAGTTTTAATTTCATTTTAAGCAATTTTTTTCGAATACGATGAAAAGCCAGGTAAACGCAGCGGGGTAAAAATTATCATTAAATCGTCGGATATCCGAAGAAAAAAACATATTTTTAATACATATTCCTAAGTGTTTTCTAAATATAACCAAACGATCGTTAAATTCAATCATTTTAAACTGAAACCCTAACACATTCCTGTTTATCTGTTAGTACGAATTTGGTATAAATAAAATTGTCATCATACCAAGTGTCTTTCATAGATGATTGATGTACAATCAATGATAATGCAGTTTCTTAAGTTCTAACTAGCACAAAGTAGCCAAGATCCATTTAGAAATTATATCTTATCGTGTAAGTTTGTTAAGAGTAGTTGTAAATGGGGGAGTAACTTTCCTTGTACATAGTAAGTTATTCATACGTTAGAATGAGTTCGCACATTTTCATCATTAAGTTATTAATGTTAAGCTCATTTTTATGTTTAATTCGTTGTATAGTTTATGTAACGCTCGATTTTATTTTATTTTATAAGTTAAATATCTGAGCGAGGTAATTGAATTTATAAAAATTGTAATTTTTTTCCGTTTTGGGCTAATATTAACATCTGTATATCTAGTCCAAAGAATTCATATATTATGTTTTGTGTATTATCTATGTATACTTGTTCAATGTTCATTATGCCAATTACATAATATTCTGTTATACAAGTCTGAATTTCATTTTTTCAACTATTTACTAATTAGATGAGCAATATGCGAAGATAATTTTGAACTTTTTCATTCCATTTAATCTTAGATCAGACAATATTTTTAAAGCGCTCTTCTTGTAATTGATATGACCATCCGATTTCATTTTCTTCAAAAAACAGACGAATCATTCCCATTCTCTTCACATGTCCCTAGCTGTCCAGCATCTAGCTAAGACATTGTACGTTAATGAGTTTTCAGTGAGAAATTTGACTATTACAGGCTGTATGAAAGAGGGAGGGGAGCTCAGAAACTTCATATCATCATAATTTAAGCTATTTCTAGGTGATTTGATTGATCAACATCCATTATGATCCGTAAAGGTGAATATATTTATGTGTATACACTGTGTCTAACTGATTTTAACACTCCCAAACGCCAAATTCCCTTCATCCACAAAAAAGTATACATTACTTCATTTTTTTTTTTTCATTTCTTTTTACGGTATTAAGAAATTAATCAGGGACGTACCGAAAGGGGGGGAGCTCCCCCCTTGGCTTTTGGAAAGTTGGTAAATTTGGAGTTTTAGCGTAAAGTTGGTAAACTGACCACTTGCGCAGTATTATTACAGCTATTTTTAAATTTTTTGAAGACTAACAAGACTGTGACATCGTATTTAACATCTTATTTTCGTGGAGCAAAAAAAAAAAGTCAACAGTTGGTAAAATTTCATGGTATTAGTTGGCAATTTTCGGTTTTCTCCCCTCCCCCCTGAAGAAGGTCCTCGGTACGCCCCTGAAATTAATACATAAATAATTGTTTTTCTATGATTTCAATTCATAATTTACAAGTTTATGAATGTTTTTAAACTTTCGTTGTATTCCAGTTAATTTTGAAACACTGATTTGGAAGAGATGAATTTAAATCAATTAAATTACCAGTAAAAAATTATTTAAATCATAGAATTTGAGTTACCAAAGTCTTAAATTATTTATTATGTCATAATGAAGTTAAACAAAATAAAATTGGTGATATTTTTCTCCATAAAAGGGAATTTCGCGCTCTGGTGTGTTAAAATCATTTAGACACAGTGTATAGGTACTTCATTTATTGGGCTTCTCAAAAAGCATAGTAGATGTGTTTGGAAATCGATAAGAATTTATTAAGATGGTCACAGAAATTTATGAAATACTATTTTTATTTATTTTTTTTTTTTGAATTAGAATCACAATGATTGTTTACTTAAATTTTCAGGAAGATTGGATGTGATCCTAGGTCTCAAAATTTCGATCTTGATGTCGAGAGAAACGGTGTGCTGAGAGCCACAAAATAAACACTCTTTTTTTTTGTTTTTTTATTTGAAAAAGATTTAAATTTTGTTTTCTCAAAAAAATTCAAAATGGCGGATCACTAAAATATTGAGAGAAGCTCAAAAACGGGCAAATTGCTCAAATTTTTTGTTTTTCATTTCATATGAAAGAACGAGTCACGGACACCAACATATCCACATTTCAACTTCCCAAGTGTACATGGAGAGAAGTTAGAAGAAAAAACGCCTTTCCGAGGAAGTTTTGAGTTATGAAATTTCTTGAATTTTCCATATCTCCTCACCAAATTGACTTTGTATGTAAGGTTAGTTGGTGACCAGAATATGATCTCGAATTTGCTTCAAAATGGATAAAAAATGGCGGATTACCATAATTGGAGTAAAACTTGAAGAGCTTCACATCAGTAAAAATGCAATCGATATGAATTCATATGATTACTGCAGATGAGAACTATGCAACATCCCCAGTTTACTTCCATACATGAAGTTGGAGAGGAGAAGAACGTATTATTGACCTTAAAATCTGGTGGGGGTACTCGAGAGGTCGACATTTTTTTTATTGTAGTGTCATATGATGCTCACTTGTTTTAATTTTAGCTCCCCAAGTGAATCTGGAGGGGAGTTAGGGTAGGAGATTTCATGAATCTTTTATATCTCCTCACCAAATCTACCTAGAAGGGTTAGTTGATGGCCAGAATATGACCTCCTAAATTTCAGTCAAAATAAATCCAAAATAACTGATTGTCAAAATATGAGGATGACTCGAGGAGCCATAAGTATCTGTAATTTGAAAAATACGTCCTCATATGATTACTGCAAGGCAAGAAATACTATATTTGTTCTAAATGTAACTTTATAAGTGGTTTGGGAAGGGATAGTGGTTATTAAATTTGATGTTAGGTGTGGCTTACAGGCATGAAGAGGTTAGCAATGTTATTTATAAATCTGAACAAGTCCTAGTTAAGAACTCGGCTCCGGTAATGCAGCATGGTTGCTTAGGTTTTTAGCTGAGTTTTCAACTTTAAAACGATAGCTATAACAGCCTCTCTGATTTGGTATGGTAGGGTTGGGGAGGAGGGGGTCTTCTAATCTTTGCTCTCTGTTTCAAAAAACCCACTTTATCCCCCTATCGCGTTCCCCTACAGAAATTCTGAACTTCAAAAAATTTCAATATCACTTGTAGCTATCAGAAGACCTTATTCTAATGCATTAATGATCTACATGCCAAATTTCATGTAGGCAATTATATTTCGTATTCGCAGCTGCAGACTTGTTATTTCCATATAATTGAAGTGTGCGTTACATCATCAGCACTTGGAATAAATAGTTATTAAAGACGTAATATTTCATTTAAAAAATATGACAAATGAAATATCTTTGACTATTCACACTGTTCGGGCAGTTCTTGATTGACCACTGTAATCGAAAATTGAGCACGTTCTTAGTTTTTGAGTAATAAGTGAAATTTGATCCTTAAATCGAACATAAGTACTTCATCGCACTTGATATTTCAAACGTATTACTTCATCGAATAAATAGAAAAAATGAAATGATTTTTTCAGTGTTTTTTAAGGGAAAAGGTTGAAAACTTAGGTATGTTAGGAAATTAATATTATCTGCAAGTCTAAACAAATCCCCATTAACAATTACCAATTCAATTTTTCCTCACGAGGTATTTAGATAATTGAAAAATACTCAAAAAAAGTAGTTACATGAAGAATTAAAATTTTAGAAATATGAAAAATTAAATAATGAACATCAAACTTCAGACAGTCCCAATTACCCATAAAGAGAAACGTTAATTATTGTTTTTATTTTCAATGGTAATTTTCCCTTGATCCACATAAAATATTCCTCAAATATTTACTAAATTGCACTCGCTCCCAAAAACGCATTGCGGACCAGAAATAAAAAACCAACGATCTTAACTAACAAATATAATATAAAATTTGGTAAAAACAACTACGTACGAAAATTCTATCTACAAACAGTGTTGAAAATAAAATACACGATCTGGCGAAATCTAAAATCATAAAATACAATATTGAAAAAAAGAAAGAAAAACAAAATCATACACATATACATAAAAGTAAAAGATAGGAAAAAAGGAGAAAAGTGCACAAAACAATAACCATTAATCTACGTCCATTAGAGGGCGAACAAAAAATAAATACAAGGCACATTCATTTGAACATTAAACATAAACGAATACTCTCGTAAAAATAGTCACGTATTATCCGTATTCCCTAACCTATATCTTCTCGATGTAAGTCGATAGGATGGCCTAGGTTTATATAAATCGCTTTCGTCGTAATAACAATTCATTATAGTTTGCTTACGTTTTTCTTCCAAGCTCAGCACTCTCTTCGGCGGATCTGTTGATTTGCTGTAAAATAAAACATATCGATTACGAGAAAATTTCACTACACAAGGTCATCGAATGCAAATGTTAATATAGTACACGAAGACCGACTGTCGTCTACACGTAGTCTTCGCGAGCGAACGATTTCAATAGGTTAATGGGATTTAATGACTTACGTAGTCGTGGCAACATTTGTGGTGTTCAATTCTGAAGGGCTCTCGGCTTTGGAATCGTTTGCCATTGAATTCTCTGCGACAAAAAAACGGTTCATTGAATACATTAAATTACGCGAATTTTTTTCGATTCATCGATTTATTATTTTTAATGAAGATAAATTTACTTGTTTTGGTTTTCGTTGCAGCTGGCGTCGCATTAACATCGTTGATACCTTTTATGTGAGTATTATTTCCAGTTGATGAAACCTGCAATTTCACTCAAAATTAATACGTAATCAAAAACGAAACAACGATGAACATTTTTGAAACGAGCGAACAATCGTTTCAAACAGCACGTAAAAAGTGATACGCTAATTTCTAGGAAGAAAAGTAGAAAATATTTCGGTTTCCAGGAATATGAATCTGAGAAAGAATGAACAATTTCATCGATATTTCGTAAATGGGGTCTCCTAGGCGAAATGTACTCCAGTTTTGGAGAATTTTACTCTGAATTTTAAACAAGCTAACTTCTAATACTATGAGAAAAAGTTCAGTTTTTTTTGGCAGGTGGGGGGGGGGGGTGCAAAAATGACAAGACTGAAGTTCTAAAAGTTAGAAAATGACCTAAAAAATATTTCATGTTTTTTCATTTCGTAATTCAAAAATTTTAAAGCATATGTACTTCAAATTCGAATATTTATGAGAATGAAAGACTAAAAAATTCATATGTGCTTAAAAAATCTATGCCAAAATAATTTTCAAAAATTGGGCAACGTTGAAAATTTTGGTATTTCGTAGATAGAATTATCACGTAATGTACATAATTAATAAAATTAAAATAATTATGTATTTTTAAATAGTGTAATATGCAAGAATAGTGTTTTCTTCTTTCATTCCTAAAAATCGGAAATCAAATGTCATAACAAAAAATTTTTAATACCGATGAAAAAAACTACTTTGAAATTTTTTCAATCAAAAATTTTATTTTATTTTTTTATTTGAAAAAAAACACCTAAATTTTTCATCAGATTTTTTTTTCATTTTCTGTATTTTTTGGGTATTTTTTAAAATAATATTTACATTATTTTTTTAAGACTACAGCCTCCTTAAAATCAGTGTCGGCGTTCAACTTTGGAGGGGAAACCAACACAGTAAAAGTTGTTCTACGCAAAATTTTCGATTAGTAGGTATTTTCAATTTTTGAGCTGATTCATTCCACTTTAAACATTAATCATCTAACGAAATTTTACATCAGTTTTTACATCTGGATCATTCCATATCAGTTCACACAAAAAATACGATTTTTAATTGACCTCATGGTCATCGATTTCGTTTTTTTTTTTTTTTTTTTTTACAAGATTAGTTTTACCTCATAGGGAAGTAAACCACACTCATTCCACCATACTGCTCCGGGGAAAGGAGATGACATCCCTTAATTTTAGCATTTTCCAGTTGTAGCAAAACAAGTGCAACTTTCAGGTATTTTACCTAACTCATAAAATTTTCAAAAGTTGAAAGATGAAAAAAGTTCAACTTTTGAGACACCATTTTGAAAATTCGAAAAAAATATAATAATACGAAATAACTTGATGTGTTTATAACCGCATTATTTACAAGACGGAAACTTGTTTCGTTTAGGGAGTATGCTGGCCCCAAATTATGAAAAAAATAGTATGGGCCCATGACATATCCTTTTATAGGTATTTGGGTACGCTGAATACGATTATGAATTTTTTTTTCATTTCTTACCATTTTTACCCGGCCCCCCAACTATCCCTCCCTTAATAACAAAAATTAGAGAATAATGAAAAATTCGATTTCTTTTGATGATTTCACTTTATGCTGATTTAAAATTATGATTAATGACATTTAAATTAGATATCACGAATTCATGTTTATTTTTTACAAAGTTTTGCAAATGTATCAGAGAGGGGCGGGGGCTGAAGCGTTTCCAAATTTTCTCAATGACTTGTGTTGCTTAATATGATGATGTACTTATAAATCGTATATTTTCGTTTGAACTGATATGAAATAACAGACCTTAAAACAATTTTCAGCTTAAACAACCTATGCAAAACAGAGTGGAGTACAAAAAAAAAGTCCTTAAATTTTGATAAAATTTCAGGAAGAAGTTTACTTCCAGTTGAAAATTCCCCATGAAGGAAGGGGGAGATAGGGTCCTCGAAGTAGGGTGATTTTCGAAAAAAAACGTGATTTTTCGCCTCTGGATCGATTCATAAGCATAACCACACAGGGCTAGAAGGATGCAATTTGAGTTTTCACATCAAATCGACTTGGGACCATCTTGATCGCCCTACTGAGAGGATGATGACGATTTTCACATAAAAATTTCTCAAAGACAGTACCGGTTTTAGGATCGCTGCTTGGAGGGGGGGGGGGTCAGTTTCATAAAGTCAAGTGGGAAAGATAGTAAATTCTTTAAATTGCCAAAAAGTTTGTTTAAACACTTAAAAAAAAAGAAGCTCAAGGAAGGGAGGTTAGACACCCAACCCCCCCTTGAAATTGGCTATGCTCAAAGATTTTAGTTTTCTTAAATTTCTTGTCGTTTGTCTGTTATAATAAATTATGTAAAATGAAAATTTCACAATGCAGTGTTGCCAATTTTTCATCATCAGAGTTGTCAATTTTTGGTTTTACGCCCAAAAAAAAATTTGAAGTTTCTGATGTTTAGATCTTAAAGTTTTTTCCAATTTTTATGATACAGTGTTCACAATTTCATTTTACCTTTGTTTTCTATGAAGAAATAAAATGTTACACGGTACAATACAAGGGTATTATTCAATTTAATGACTTAGGGGAAAAAAAAAAAGGAAAAAACGGGTTCAACAACCATAATTTTTCTATTATTGAATATAAGAATTTTAATACAGTTAGCCAATTCATCTCTGATATAGCCAAGACAGTTGGTAGTGGTGATACATGTCTCTAATACCACTCTATAGTGCCAATTCAGTGTTAAACCATAGTGTTATTTGGTATCATTCTGTTACTGTTGTAGCGCGGAAAAACGAACGCCATTGATAAAGGTTAACACTCTTTTATTTAATTAAATATGAAACATAAAAACCAACGATCTACTTTTGCATACTTTCACATTTTAAATATTAATATGGCTGCCGCGCGCCCCCCCATGGGGGGCAAGAGCCGAAGAAAAAATGTTTCACCAGCACATCATCTTATGCTGTCACACGTTGAAAAATTGAGTCGTTATTAACGCGACGGTCATCAGTCTACTAAACCTCTCGAACTTATCTCTCAAGGAAAAGCAGCCAACGAACGGTACGATGCTGGGAAAACCCATACCTCGGCCGAACGTCTTCTCTCCGATAAGATCATACATGCTACACTGTTACTTACTTTTTGCTGGTATTGGTATCGTTCTGTTATCGTTATTTACTTTTTTCCAGTATTGATATCGTTCCGTTATTGTTATCTACTTTTTCTGCTATCTGTACCATTCCGGTACCGTTATTTACTTTTTTACAGTATCGGTATCGGTATCGTTCTGTTATCGTTATTCACTTTTTTCCAGTATCAGTATCGTTCCCTTATCGTTATTCACTTTTTCCAGTATTGTTATTCACTTTTTTCGGTATTGGCATCATTCGGTTATCGTTTTTTCGCTGAAATATCTGTCCTGTTCCAGCACCATTATTACATTTCTGCTCATTTAAATCACACATTTCACAGTCACAGACTTACAGACCACAGCACAGACATAAAGACGTCAGAATAAAAATATATATATATGCTTAAATATACGGTTAGGTAGGACTAGGATACACGACGGGGTGTAATAATTAATAATAACACGATAACGTTATTTGGCATCGTTTCGTTATAGTTATTTACTTTTTGTCGGTATGGGTATAGTTTCGTTATCGTTATTTACTTCTCTGTGTTATCGGTATCATTCTGTTATAGTTATTTACTTTTTTTCGGTATTGGCATCATTCGGGTATCGTTGTTTTGCTAAAATATCTGTTCTGTTCTGTTCTGTCCCAGCACCATTATTACATTTCTGCTCACTTAAATCACACATTTCACCATAATTCACAATTCACAGACACAGACTTACAGACCACAGCACAGACATAGAGAGGTTAGACTAAAAATATATATACCGGGCGACCAACTGATCTTTGCACTGTTTTTTTTTTTTTTTTTTTTTTTTTTTATTAACGCAAAAATTTCATTTTTTTGTATGTAAACATAAGGGTCTAGCTTCGTGGATGGTACTATTATCATTCTCTCCACCTCCACCAATTGTGTGTGGCATAGAAATGATGGTAGATTTTTGTCAAAATGGCGCCAAATTGGAGGCATGCAAATGAATCAATCTGGAGGTAATAGATATGAAAAACCATGTTCTTTCAAAAATGTCACTAATCTAGGGACCCTTATCTCCCCTCACATGTTCTGTGAGGAGTGTGAAATTTTGCATGCCGGACCAACTTAAAGTAAACCACTTCCTGAAATTTGATTAAAATAGAAAATTTTTTTTTCACTCATCCCAATGCATAATTTCCTGAAAAAAAAACAACAATAAAAATTAAAAATTCATACAACATAATAAAATAACCCACCGAACTACGTCTTCCATCTGAGCTTTCGGATTCGCTTCTATTATGGTTATTATTCGTAATCGTACCATCTTTAGGTTTATTCACTTTGACGACTTTCTTCACGTTCATATCATTAGGATCTGTCGACTGGGAAGTATTAAACAATTTCAACGTATTCGGCGATTCCATCGATGCACTTAACAAAGACCTCTTAATACCCAATGTCTTCCTTTTCGCACCTTCGCTTTTCCTCTTCACAGGGACTTTTTTATTCTCTCCTTGAGTATTCATACAATCATTCAACGTAGATGGGTCGCCATCGATTTTCCTCTTCTTCATTTTCTTCGATTCCGATGGTTCGTTCATTTCGGACGATTTCTTAATCCTCAACGTGATAGTCTTATCGTCTGCGTTTTTCGTGATGATTTCGAAATTATATTTAGTAGGACTAGAAACAGCATTCGGTACCCTCTTACGGATCACCTTTGCACCCAACTGGGATTGAAAGATAGCGTCGTAACACTCCGGATATTCTAATTCGACCACTAAATTATCCACTTCAATATTTAAGGCGTTTTCTATCATATCAGCGGCGCATTTACGGAATGCTTCGTTGGGTGAGGGAGGAGGGAGGTAATGTACCGGATCTTCTATGGGTTCCGATTCGTCTAACGTATGCCACGTTTTATTTTTACCATCGAAGGTGGATTTAAATTTCAGTTTAAGGCTGGGGCTGGTATCGTCCTGAGGATCGCAGCGTTTATCCTCGGCCGAGGCGTTTTCTGAGCTTAGGTGTTCCTTCATGATGGGTAATTTTTTCTTCGCTCCGTTCGCTTTGGTTTCGGTTTTACGAGCGGTGGCCAATTTTAACTTCTCCTCGGGCTCCGCAGGATCTGATTTGGGTATTTTTTCGTCTTCGCTAGACACAGATAGGTTGTCCAGTTTGAACTCGTGGTTAACATACGATTTGGCTAAGTCGTCCAGGACCAGGTTGGTGGTCTCGTCGTTTAGAATGTCCGGGATATGTTCCATGTCTACGATTTTCTTCAAGTCGTCGTTTAACGAAATGGACGCTGAGTCAGAGATAGTATCGTAGATCTTTTGCTCGTCGTTTAGCGAGCAAGAACCGTTTATTATGGAATACTTTCTATCGACTCGAGTTATATTTAATTTAACTCCAGTTAACGTGTCGATAATGGCGTTGGTTAATTCGAGGCATTTATCAGCGTTGCTGCCATTTTTACCGAATCTCCTTTTGACGAAATATTCGACCGTTTTTCTGAGTCTGGCTTCTTTCTGGCCATCCAAAGGTTCCACGGATGAGCCGAGGGTATCTTTGGCTTGGTCTTTTAATTCGAAACTATCTTCGTATAATTTACGTAATTTCATTATTCTCCTGATATCGGCGAAATTCTTGGCGATTTTCGGCTTCTTAAGGATCACCTCGGTACCATCGACTAGGCTAACTTTAGGTACATTCGATTCGTTCGGTTTACTAGGCATGAATAATTTGCTCATCATATCCTCTATGTTATCCTTCGATTCCACACCAGCTGAAGCCGGTGGAGGTAATTTGGCAAAATCATCGCGCACAGGACGTTGGTAGGCTTTTTCCGGACTACATTCTAGGATCATTTCTAGATCATCTTCGTTCATTTTATCATCGCTATCTTTATCTAGAGATTTGGCGACGTCGTTTTTCTTCGATTTATGAGACGACGACGAATGCTTATGCTTACTCGATCCTTTATCTTTGTCGGTTTTACTCGAATGCGAATGGGAACCAGGGAGAGACGAGTTGGAGGCCGAAGGACCGCTGCTGTCGCGATCCGAAGACCTTCTATCGGTTTTTTTCTTTTCTTCGGTGTTGCATTGGGTGCGATTCTTCTTCTCTTCGTCCTTCCGCTTAGCATCCTTGGTCTTTTTATCGTCGTGTTTGTGCTTCGAGTCGTCAGACTTCTTAGGTTTTCTGTCGTCCGACTTGCCAGCGTCCTTTTTCCTGTTGTCGTCGCGATGCTTCTTATCGTCCTCTTTACGACGTTCGCTTTTGTCGTCTTTCCTGTGACTACTTTTCGAATCTTTTCTATGATGTTTGTCGTCTTTTTTGTGCTCGCTTTTGTCGTCCTTTTTGTGATCGCTTTTTTTATGCTCTTTGTCGTCTTTCTTATGCTCCTTGTCGTCTTTTTTCGACTCGCTTTTAGATTTGCTCTCGTGTTCGGACTTGGAACGATCTCTGTCTTTACTGTGGTGCGATCTATCATCTTTTTTATAGTTCTTATCGTGTTTAGACTTCTCCTTGTCGCCCTCCTTAGGCTTACGATCGCTTCGATGTTTATCGTGCTTCGATTTATCCTTATCGCTCCTATGTTCGTGTTTCCTCTCGCCATGCTTGTCTTTACCATCTGCGGACTTGGATTTCTCGTCTTTATGTTTGTACTTCTTTTTCGCCTCTTCTACGCTTTTATCTTTGGACTTACCTTCATCTTCCTTCTGTACGTTAGTTTCGCCCAACCGCTTGGCCACCTCGTCCGCATTATCTTCGATAACTTTTTCGACAATTTTGTCGAAATTTACATCCGGTATTTCGTCATCGCGAACACCGGTGTCGACAGATAAACCGGTATTAGAGGCATTTTTATTCTTAATATAATCGTCGCTGTCGTCGGACGTTTCGTAATTGATAGTCGGCGTTTTGGGGATTTCTAGCGGCGATATAGAGATCTTCTCGGGTACAGGGGATTGGGCAGGAACGGAATCGAGGCTGTCCTCGTGGGGTATAGGTTTGGTGTCCTCGTGAACGGCTATTTCCATCGGCGGCTCGAAACCGGGTATATCGGGTTCGCCGCTTTCCGTACGTTTCACGTCGATGATTTCCGAATAATTGGAGTCGCCGCTGTCCAGCGACATGTCGTCCGATTTTTCGTGCGGTTCGTACGGCGGCGATATTTCGTCGTCGCTGGATTCCATGTCCATGGCGACCGACTGGATGAGTTCTTCTTTTAATTCGATTTTTGATTCGGTTTTTTCCGTTTCCGCGTGACCTGCGCAGAGAATCGCGGATTTTATTGATGAGAATATTGTTACGCTTTTGACTATATAGTATTATGGACCGAGGTAGTATTGCAAAACAAATGTCTATAACCGTAGATTGCTTCTGATTGGTAGCTATGTAGTTCGCCCATATTTGTTGTTATCAAAGTAAACAAACTGTTACTTTCGCGAATGAAATTTACCGCGAATTCTGAAATTTGTGATTTATTTTAATAAATTTAATAGAACTTTTCATTCGGAATCGATGAGTGCGGAAACTTGTTAGCGAATTTATAGAATGAATTGTGTTTTCATCATTTGTAGCCAATAATATGATTGTAGTGTACAGTATTCTTCATCAAAATTTTACTGCAAGGATCATAAACATGTTTCACTATTTGAAGACCCACAAATACAGCATTTATTTAGCATATTTAAAAAATTGAAAAATTGAAAAATTCATTTATTAAAAAGAATAAGGAAGCATTCACAATAGCATTAATCAAGTACATTCTTCTCGTTATCAATCATTTTATCGCGAAGGCTAACCAACCAATCAGAGGCGTTCTACGGTTAGACATTATTTTATGTTTGATCGCGTTTTTGTCAAAGTTCAGCCCTAGTGGCTCGGTCCACGTTAGTTATATATAGTCAAAGTTGTTATGGTTTACTTTTGCTGGGTGGAAAGGTGTTTTACGAGATTGATTTCTAAATTACAAGTGTGTGGACGATAAGGAGTGACGGTAGTGGCGTAGCTAGGAGGAAAAAGGGGTGATTCTTTGGTTTGCAAGTTTTATTGGGCAACAAATTCTGATTCAACATTTAGCGAACCGAGTCTTCTTTTAAAAACAATAGCTATTATAGCTTCCCTCATTTGCGAAGGGGGTTTCGCGGGTGAGTGGGGTCTTCATTGAGGGGTTTGGGGGAGGGGAAAGATCAACATTTTTCGTTTTTCATCTCATATTAAAGAGCGAGTCAAACACATTAATATAATTATACCAATTTTAGCTTGCCAAGTGCATTTGGAAAGGAGTTAGAGCAAAAAGGGGGGGGGGCAAACTGCTCAAGCTTCTCGTGGGGTCATATGATACAATGAGCCTAATTGAATAATTTATTTTGATTTTAGCTTCTCAAGTGAATTTGGAGGAATTTGGAGCAAAAAACAAGTTCTGGAGGGAAACTGCTGCAGGAAATTTCATGAATCTTCTACATCTCCTCACCAAATCAATCTAGAAAGGTCAAATTTAATATGCAGGGTTAGTTATTAACCAGAATATGACCTTTTGAATTTGGATTAAAATGGATCCAAAATGGCGGATTGTAAAAATTCAAGGATGACTTGAGGAGTCTTAAGTATATAATTATAATTTGAAAAATTTGTGTTCATACGAATATTGTATGGCAAGAAATACTACATTCGTTCCAAATGTAATTTCTTAAATGGTTTGGAAGCGATAAGGTAGGGGTTATTGGACACACGGTATTCGGTATGGCCGGTTGACATGAAGGGATTAGTAATGTTACTTCCAAACCTGAATAAACCCCAATTAAAAATTCAGCTCCAGTAATGCGGCATGCCTGCTTACTTCTTTTTCTTTAAATTTAGCAGCGAAGAAGAAACTTATAATTATACTTAAGCGATATGATATAATTTTTTGCTGAGTTTTCAATTTAAAATCACAGTTATTACAGCCTACCTGATTTGGGAAGGAGGTGCTAATGGAAAGTGCTGTATTCAAATCTTCGCGTTTCAGAACATTTGCAATCATATGACTAACGTACTTTTTGGGCACAGCGAAGGCGAGTATGGATGAAAATCGTTGAATATTTGGTAAGAAAGTTATTATAAAATTCCAAAATGTTTTTTTTTTTTTTTTTGTCATTCATCTCAAAATGACGATTTTCTCAAATTTTGAAAGGAGGCAATTTCAGTTTTTCAAGTGTATTTGTAGGGGAGTTGGAGCAAAAATTTACTTTTTAGAAAAATATTATTTTATCATAAAAACCTTTTCTAATATGATTGAAAATGGCCCTTGATCTAAATTAGGTCAAAAATGACCCAAAATGTTGCTTCTGATGCAAAATCTTCTCATAAAAATTTGACCTCAACCCCCTCCCCTTTAAGTATTATTGCGTCCCAATACTGAAAATTCAATTTTAAAACTATCTTTGAACTTCATTAGGTTATAAGAATATTTTCTGGTGTTCAAACTTAATTTCTTAACTTTTGTTTTTGTTTTTTTTTTTTTTTTTTGAAAACTAATTTTTCGAATAGATTTCTTTATAATGTTTTATCTCTTTTGTACGTTTTAAAATTTTTTGATTTTTGACTTTTTAAAATTTCTGAACAATTAATTTTTTCGACTATTTTTAATATATGTTTGTTTTTTTTTTTTTTTACTTTTGAATGTTTTTCAACTTATTTAATTAATGAAAGATTTCCATTTTCAGATACAATTTCTCTTTTGAAGTTTTTCTTTTCATTTTTGACCTTTTTTCACCATTTTTGAGCATTAATTTTATAATAAACATTTCTTCATCGTTTGACATTTTTTAGATAAGTTTCATTTTTGAAAATTTATTCATCTTTAATATGTATTTAATTTTAATTACTTATTTTATAATTCTGAACAATTATTTTACTCTAAAAATTTCTTGTTTTTTAGAGCAAAACATTTTGATATTTTCACCTTGAAATGTTTTTCAGCTTTTTTAATTTATGAAGAATTTTTATTTTCTGATTTTTTTTTCACTTTTGACCTTTTTTTTATTATTTTTGCGCATTTACTTTTATAAAACATTTCCTCATTAACTGTCATTTCTTATGATTTCTTTCGTTTTTGAAAATTTTTTTGATTCTATAAAGAATTTGAATGAGAAAATTTTGAAAAAATTAATTCAAATTTTTACAATTTTTCCGCAAATTGAAATTAAAAAAAAATGTTAGTGGGAACTCTGGCTCGAATTTTTTTTACTTTTGTAACGCGGATAAACATTACATACATTTTTTCAGCTTCCAAAAATTGGTGCAACGTGATTGAAGAATAATTTTTTTTTTTTTTATGAATTCAAACCGGTCCAAATATCTTAAGTCTAATACTTTAAAGGACATTCTATCAGATGATCAGGCACAAATTGATGAATTATTCCTTTTTCTTAAGTCCACGGGATTAACAAGTAAAATCTGGATTGTTGCTGTGCCTCTAGCCATTGTTGCTGTACATGGCACGTAAAAAAAAAAAAAAAAAAAAAAAAAAAAAAAAAAAAAAAACATGATAGTGTAGAGTGAAAATAAAAGCTCCTTCGATCTTTACAAAATTTTAATACATTGTTTACTTTGAGTTGAAATAGTACTGACCAAATTTTCAGCCCCGATTAACCATCTGTCGGACGCTAGAAATACTAAAACCAGAAGTATCTTCGAAAAAATGACTGTTTTCCTTATTTTTACCTAACGTTATTTTCATCCAAATTCTAGACCACTTCTAGATCTCTACATGGTGTTCCAAACCCAGGGTAGTTACAACAAAAAAAAAGTTTTTCAATATGTGCTGCCAAGTAGAGAATCTAAATTTCTGCTTATGATTTTTTTTTTTTAAATAAAAAGTTTTTATTTCATCACTCGCATCTTACAATTTGGACGCTTGAAAAGTTCTCCACATGAGCAAAGAACATTATTTTTATGAGTAGCTACTTTTCATTTATAATGTGATAAATGAGTTAGAATACTTCTGCATAATTACTGAAAAAAAAATATATACACGCATATTAACAATATTTACCAAAACTGTTATCCATTGGTTCGGATTTGATACCAGGAGGTTTCAAGTCTCGATAATTTTTATCATTAGATTGAACTTTGTTCGTTGCAGAATCATTCTTAACGTTGGAAAATTTATTTTCATTTTTCGAACCATCGTATTTATTACTTTCGTGAGATCTAGTGATACTGTTGGCGTTGGATTTTTCGATATCTTTTTTCTTATCAGTATTACCGGACGTAAAATTACTATCGACGCTACTGTCCGTTTTATCTCTACTACTTTGTCGATGGTTAAATGGTTTCACTTCTTTGCGACTAGTAACGCATTCGGGTATGGGTATACCCAAGTATTTATACAACATTTCTTCAACTTTTGGCACTAATACTGTATTGATCCGAGGATTGACTAACTGGTCGACAATTATAGCGATACCAGGTTCTACGAAATTGCATCTGTAAACAGAAATACAAATAGTTTGAATAAATATAGAGAATTTGAGACATGTAGGAAGCACGATGATGAATGAAACACATCTTACTCGTTCACATGTTTACGAATATTTTCTCGTATCTGATTTTTATGTAAATCAGGAGCCCATTTCACTTTGGATAGAAATTTAGACACTTGAGTGTCAGCCAAATGACAGAGATTCTGATAAGCGGGCTGTGGAAGAGCAAACACAAATTTATACTACGAGTAAACGAAATGGAAGATGAACATTGCATCATGTTATATACAAGTACTCACTTTGGTATCCACATCGGCGATACATTCTTTGCGGAACTGATCAAATATTCCTTGCGATTTTAGTTGAGTTACTATATTTTTAATTAAATTCGGATCCCCAGGTACATATTCCATGATGGGTTTAAGAGTTGAATTACAATACGACGAATAACTACGAACTGGTGGATATTACCTGAGATGACAATGAGCGCATATTGTTCGATTTTACTTAAATTTAAATAATTAAACGCGTAAACTTAATTATATTTTTCAACATTTCCGAATCAATTTTTAATCTCCGCAATTTGAATATTATGCTATTGTTGTTTGGAGGTAGGCGATGGCCATACAATGCCTTGATGAGTTATTAGGAATTTTAAAGCCTACGCGATTTTCAATTGCCTACACTTCGTAACATCGTCATTTCGTATAATTGACGTTCGCATAACACCTATTTGATGAAACTGAAAAAGGTAGGTTGTTAAGTAACTCGTCGTGACAGGTGCAAGCATTAACACTATCAGTTATCGCTAAAAGGCGGCAATGCAAATTCATGAAAATTGGATAACATTGTTTCGCATTCAATTGTTATCCTTATCAATTTAACGGAAAATGTAATCATTTACAACTAGCGGATGAGAACAGATATGAAACATACCATTTCACTCTACTTTATTACATGAACAAAATTGAAACAGAAAATAGTTTAAAATAAATCAATAATAGATGATAAATCATAACCTATAACATCAATGAACAATCTTTCTCTATTTTCCCAACTTTCATAGATATCAAATGCTCGATTTATAAAAATATATAATATAATATTATGTTGAATGGCCATACATATAGAACACATAACTACATGCTTTGAGCCTTCGTTCTATTCATCGTCATCTTGCGCTCAATTCCCAAGAATTCGAGCTGTTGGTTGGGTTCATAGCTAAAATAAAAATTAAATGTTTGTATTAAAATGCATTATTTACATAAGTAAGATGAGTACCAAAGTTTTCAAAAATTTGAAAACTCCAAAAAAAATTTTTGAACAATTTGAAATTCATTTACATTCACAAACTTGCACTTCGGTTAAGAAAATTTCAATTACCAGTTTATTCAATATTTGTTGAACTTTTCTACTTTTTTTTAGAAAAGCTCTAAATTGTGTAGATATGACCAAGAGGCAAGGTCTTTAGGATATGACTGATAATATGACATATTTGGTTATAAAACATCTATAAATTGATGTAATTTCGAAGCCAAATTGCAACATTTTTCATTTTTCACTACATGATTATTACGGAGAAATTAATTTAAAATGGTCAAAAAAATGGAGTGAAGTTTTTGCAATGATTATAACTACAGGGGTCTTTCGGGCAAGAGGCATACTGGAAGACTTGCTCCATTAATTTACTAATATTTTCAATTTTGGAATTAGGTAAAATCATTATATAAAAATGCCTACTGTCTGCTTATTGATAATGAATTTTATCAAACAGATGAAAAGAAACCCATATCTTCTCCGTATTTTAGTCCTCTGTTTCATACAGTGTTTATGCTTACCCATAGTCAAAAAGTAATTCTTCTCCTGGCTGGATATACCGTTTAGCAAAAATCCCAATTCTATGGTCGCCATTCACCATCATTACTCGAGCATAACAATTCGGATTTATGGAGTGATTAGCAAATCTTATTTTATTACCTTTTCGCGCCGCATCAACGACGAATTCTACACATGAAAAATTCAAATAATGAAATCGAGTTTCGATATGTTAAAAAAGTTCTAATCGAAATATTCACCGTTGTTCAAATCGAACAAAAAACTGCATTTGTACTTATCGTACAGTTTTCCTCTCCGATCTGCTTCTTCTTGGGAGATAATTTCGCCACGGTATTCATAAATGAATTCACCTTTCTGTGCGTAACCATTCAAGAAAACACCCCATCCGGATATATCGGACGGCCCCATTAATAAATGTTTATCTACGAGCAATAATTTACCATTAAATTTCATATATTCTTAAAATCTGCGACTCTCAGATCCCACTTCAAAATACTTACGCAAACGCTTTTGAATGTTGACATTACGACAAGTGATTTTACTCACTTCATACTCGTGAGCTCCACAAGCACTACATACGTCTGGATCACATTCGCGAACCGCCAAGTAACACGGACAATGTTTCGTGTTACATTGCGCTTTACAACGACACCCAGGAAATCGATTCGGACCTAATGACAAACTTTTTAAAATCGGTTCGATTAAGTGAAATTTAATACAAAATTAAACCTTACAGTCGGAACTACATTGGCAAAATTTTTCACAGAAGTTTTGAGTGCCAATGCATGGGCAAGAATCGTCGCAAATTTGAGTGGGTGGATGTTTACACGGTGTATAATTATGCACGTGACTCGATGAAGAGTCTTTCTGAAGTTCGATTTTTCGGCAGTGTGCGGACCATAGTCGGTAATTTTGTTGCTTTTTTTTCGGTTGAATATTTCGGTAATATAATGACATCAGTTTATGTCTCTGCTTCCTTCTTTTTTTCGGTGGCGTTGAATCTTCTTCTGTTTTCAAATCGATAGTTTGGTTTTGAGCGAAATGGTAAACCTGGATAAAATAGTTGTTTAGATTAGAAGAATGTTCATTTTAATCGTATAATTTAGTTGTAAAATATATTCACTTGTTGGCAAGTCTTGGTTAGCATGATTTGAGAGATAGCGCAATAATTGTTCAAAAATACTTTCTCTAAGACTCGAAATAATGATTCGTCGGAACCCGTCCATTGTTGATTATCAATACCTGATGCCTTACACAATGAAAATGAAGTTGTATTGGATATTGGTTCATGATCAATATGACTCGTATTCGCATCTGAAAATAATAATGTCTCAATACTTCGACTGTATCGATCTACGAATAACTTTCGTTAAGTGGATTTTACCACTATTGCTTTCTGAACCCGAATCATCTTCAGAATCCGTGATCAGTTGTTTTTTTAGCTTAGAGGTGCTATCTAAACTTCGAGTTCTAATTCTAGTTTCTTTGGTAGAATTGGACATAAATTTGACATCCGTTAATTGACATGAGACTACGATACGGGAACGCGGTTTATTTGGTGACCTGCCATTCTTACCTTCTTCGTTACCAGTAGATTCTTCGGATAGGTCTCTGGAGGAAGATGCTATTTTTTTTATCATACTTTCCTGTAGAGAAAATAGGCGTTATTTGTTGAGATATATTTTTTTTTATATTTTAGTTCATATTACAAACCAAATGCTTGTAACAATTCGAGCCACAGGGTTCAGCGAATGATTTTAAATCGGGTTTTCTACGTTTCAGTGAATTCGGAGAATGATGAGATTTTAATCCTAAAAAAAGATGAATTTAAATTTTTTTTCCCAGTGCATTCGTTTCAGAACAGTATGGGCGGAATTATGAACACTCACGGTGAAGTGTACAGTTATATTTATAGCAACGTCTACAAAACATTAGGTAATAAGAACGTAAGGATTCCTCTCTCGTATTTGATTTCGCTGCAGGTCCGTCTATATTAGGAACACGTTCTGTTACTTTTAAAGAATTTGAATCCTGAGTCAAACTAATATATCTGAAATATTACGAAATGATAATATCGTTCTTTGGTTTGATTTATTTTTTAATAAATAATTTTTTTACTTTTCTTTCAATTCTTCAAGTTTGCCTGTCGCAGGGAAGGTTGATGATATGGCTTCAAAAATTTCATCCGATGGGAACACTGTTGTGGTATTTGGTTTCGAACTTTTTTTATTATTAGTTTCATCATTTTCTTCCTACATCATGAAATTAATTAGCGAGAGAATAGCGTAGAAAAATATGCAGAATTTTGCAGTTCATTGTACCTGAATCTCAAGCTGATAAGTATGCAAAGAATTTACTAAATCTAAGAACATTTCATCACTGATACACCTGCGTTTTTTAAACCCATGTACTCTGCCATTGTAGTCATTTAGTAACTCTCGGATAAATTTATCATCCTGCTTAGAAGGATCGTCGCCCATGTAAGGTAAATTGTGAAGTACTTTTTCATCATCGACCTAGTAAAAATACAATAGTGTTTACAATATGAAAAAAAATGAGTATCGAATTCCAATAATTAATACCATAATGTTTTGTTGAATGGGAGTCCATGTTTGCATTTTTGGAAGAGGTTGGACGGGATAAATGGTAGTGATGTCGCAACATAGGTTTTTATTGGTATCAAGTTCGGTGGTCACAGCTGCATTGCTTCGTATAGCTGTTGAAGAATTTAATCTGCATACCCATTTAAGTTTGGGCTCTTTTTTCTTTTGTTCGTGGATTTCATTTTGTTTTTCTGTAAGGTATGATTTAAATAAGTTGAGAATTTTATTTAAGAATTCGAGCCATTGAAAATGGATCATATACCGGTCAATTTCTTGAGATTGGTACTCCACGCGTTGTTGATTTGTGTTGACTTTTTATGTCGTCTGATATTATTCAAACGTAGATATTCGTTTCTTGCTCGTTTTTTCCAGTCTATGGTTTGTTCCGATTTGTTTGGCATCTGCAAAAATTCGTCAATGTTAACGGACACCATATTACGGATATTTCTCCTATATCTTCCGCAACAATGGACTACAATAATCGCTTGAAATGTTACCTTTTGTGAGTTGAATTCGGCAGTGTTGAAATAGGTGAATAAACTAAAATTAAAAAATACGTACACATCAACATTAAGGAAATAAATACAAAAGAATCGTATACTTTATTCGGCTTTGGAATTGCATCACTTATTATCGTTACCAGAGTTCAAATAATTGAATTGTGTTTCCCTTCCCTCATAATGCATGTGCATCATGCACGTGCGAGATATGCAAATGCGCATGCGCCTAAGAAAATGTTGCCATGGTTGCCAAATATCAAATAAGAAGAAGCGAGGATGATCGAAAAGTATTTTGAACGAAATTCTAATGACTCGACGAGTCGATGACCTGAGCATGTTCTGACACTTCTCCAAACCATATGATGAGAAATTTTGCGAAAATTTTTCTGAGCAATATTCCAAACGAATATTCTACACACAACAATACTCCACATTTCTCAGCAAATTTTCATAAATATTATGCCCTGCACATTCAAGCTTCAACTCGTCTCGACTCTCGACCCTTGCTCCCTATCTAGATACTAGTTCGTTGTTTTATTTTTTTGAACCAAAAACTATGCTCTAGTCCTAATCATGATAAGTTAATCGACTCCCTATCATAAAGCGATAAGAGTGTTATTTGAACAGAAATCAAAATGATTTTTATGAAGTATAATAGCTACGAGTATATTTTTTGCAACAGGTACACAGAAAACATATAATACTAGTTAACAATATGAGTATACGAACACTGAGTATATTGTTATTGGAATGTGAAAAAAAACAAACAGAAATCATATAATTTGATTTCAAGCTGAGCATTATAAACAGCGACTAAATTTTTGGAGTATATTAAAGCTTCGCATTAGGCCAATTCCGAAGTACTCTTCGTAAAATTTTTCCGTTAGTATTACGCGGTATTTCTGGAATAAATTTGACACCTCCTCTCAGCTTCATATGAGGAGCAACTTGATCTACGTCCAAAGACAAAATAAAAAGTAAGTTTTTTCCAACAGCTATTTTATTCAGAAAAACATAATTATAGTAAAATTACCTGCAACATATTCTTTAAGTTCGTGTTCGGTGATATCCTTTAGTTTAACGACAAAAGCGCGTGGAACTTCACCAGCTATTTCATCAGGTATACCGACTACAGCCGCATCTTTGACGGCATCATGTTTAAGTAATAAAGCTTCTAGTTCTGCAGGAGCTACCTGCAGTTACGTAATTCATAACGATATTTTAACATAGATCAAACATAGAAAACATTTTAGGCTCAAGTTAATGTACCTGAAATCCTTTATATTTTATTAAATCTTTGATTCTATCAACGATAAAGAATTCTTCATCGTCATCGTAATAACCAACGTCACCAGTATGAAGCCAACCTTCTTTATCAATTGTACTTTCCGTTTCTTTTTTATTATTATAATACCCTTGCATTATGAGTAATCCTTTGAGGCAAATTTCTCCTTCTTTATTAGGACCCAGTTTTTCTCCAGTTTCTAAATCTATAACCTACCAAGTAACAATTTAATACTCAAAATTTACGTATTATTAGTTTAAAATAATGTTAAAATTGTTCTATACCTTGGCTAAAAACCCAGGTAATAATTTACCCACTGAACCAAGTTTGTATTCTGTTGCGGCTGCAACGTGGGTACAGAGTATTGTAGTTTCAGTCATTCCATAACCCTTCATAATTTTCTCTAGTTTGAATTTTTTCATAACTTCGTTTTCAATTTTAATACTTAGAGGAGCTGATCCACAGGAAATATCACGAATAGATGATAAATCGTAATCATTCACAGACGGATGTTTTGCCAAAAGTACCATTAAGGCTGGAACTAGAGCTAAATTGTTGACCTTAAAAATGCAACGCATGAGTATGTCAATGTGATAGTTTAAATGATATAAACATATACTGTAATGAGCAAAATCTTACTTTATATTTTTCTATGGCTGCCAAAAAAGCCCTATCGTTGAATTTCTTCAAACTAACCATCATTCCTCCTGCGACAAGAATTCGAAGAAGTAACAATACACCATAACCATGGAACATTGGTATAACTGACAGTGTTACTGGGATGTAATCCAAGAGCATTTTTTGAGAAAGCCTAAAACATTTTTAAAATGTAAATTAAAACTAAAACATAGATAGAAACTGAATCTTAAACATAATGAATTTATTTATACCTTAACATGTTCATTAGAAAAATTATACTACGACTGGATAACATAACACCTTTAGGTAGACCAGTTGATCCGCTTGAAAATAAGATGAAGGCGGTGCTACCCTCAATTACATCTGGTGTGGTGAATTTTGGTTTCGTTTTACGTGTGAAAATACTCTCATAGCTGATCATCGATGGTATAACATTTTTCTCTAAACTTATAATATATTTCAAATTCCTAGATTTTTTGTTCACTTGGCAAAGTTTTTCTGAACTGCTTTCATCCACAAACATTAGGTATGGTTGGGTAACGCCAACTGTATGTTCTAGTTCACCTTCATAAAGAACAACGGGTTTTATTCTTAAAACAAAATAAATTTGAAAAAAAAAATGAACAGACTATTCAAATTACCTAAACTATACGCAGGGTTGAAACAGGCGACCGTAGCTCCAGTGCGAAGAATGGCGAATACTAAAATTGGATATTGGAGTCTATTTTCGCATAAAATACCAACCACCATGCCCGGTTTACACCCTAACACTTGGAGTTCAGCTGCTAAAATTTCGCTTTGAGTAACTACATCATGGACTAGAAGTTTTTCATCGGTGAGAGCATCGATCTAGAAAAAAAAAATCACTTTAGCAGCGAAATTACTGCGTATAATTTTCAGATAAAAATTAAATACAGAATTCCCAAGGAGTGAAATGGAAGATATACAAGTCTCACTGGGTCGTATGTTTAGTTTACGCGGGTTATCGATAAGAACATCCTACAACCGGTTCAAGCAATCAGTTAACGTAATGATACACGTACCATGAAAATAGACGATTTCGATTCATCACAAAAATTCAGCATGAACTGGTACAAGGGAATATTGATATCTGCCAGTAGTATGGTAGGTACTGGTGGACCGCTGACGATATTTTCATCCATTATTATTTCGCGTTCAGTAATTCTACAACAAGCCGTATAATTAATTGATGCGGCGAGATCCTCTTGTCCTTTTCATCTAGTTGATAAAGGAAATTCTACAATGCCTGCTAATTGGTATCGATATTTCGATCGAGGTCAAGTCGATAACAAAGTTCGATTATCAATTATCATGACTCATTGTCATGGTCATAATGATAACGATAATCGAAAAATAATATGACTTTAACTAACTTACTTTTTTTAAATTTATTTCATCTGTAAAAAATTTCAAATCAATTGAAATTGATCTGTTGATGATTGAAAAATTAACAAATGATAACTACGAACTGAGAAACATTGAAATGAAAGTTTTAAAGTTTTACACAAAAACTACTCTTCATCTTAACAGCTCGTCTTATCAGTTGAGTAAAGTAAACTAATGATAAGATAAGCTTTCCGGTATTTCGGCTCGTATTTGAGAAAGGTTAAAAATTACTTTTCACTCGCAAAATTATTCATTTTTATCCAACAGAACATAATGGGTTGTGATACTTTCGTCGTATTACCATCTCACACACGTAATGGCTTCGTTATTTTCGGTAAAAATTCGGATCGTCCCCAGGGGGAGGTGCAAGAAGTGGTGTATTTCCCAAGCAAAACCTTGGAATCGGATGAAGAGCTACAAGTAATTCTTTTCCCATTCTTACTATCAAATAATCATCGAAATTGCTCAACTATCTTCGCTTTCAGGTCACCTATATTAAAATCCCAGAGGTGAAAACCAAAAGAGCAGTGATACTGAGTAAACCTGCTTGGATGTGGGGTGCAGAAATGGGAGCAAATGATGCCGGTGTTGTAATTGGTAACGAGGCAGTTTTTACTAAATTAGAAACGAGCGAAGATATAGAAGAAAAGTTATTGGGAATGGATCTTGTACGGTTAGCGAAATTGATTTCTTTCTGGTAATTATGCTATATGTTGTCTCCTCGATAATAATTCTCATTTTTCTAATTAGACTTGGACTTGAAAGAAGCGACTCAGCGGAACATGCTGTTGATATAATTACCAATTTGTTGGAGACTCATGGTCAAGGGGGTCCATGTTCTGATACAGATGTTAAATTTACGTATCATAATTCTTTTTTAATTGCTGATGCCAAAGAAGCTTGGGTTTTGGAAACAGCTGGATCGTTATGGGCTGCTGAAAACATCACTGGTATTTGTAGGATTTATTTATTTTAAAATTTGTTGTTGTTGAGTTAGGTAACAAATTGTATTTAAAATCGAATATCTATTTTTTTTTATTTATCGAGTCTCTCAACATTGGTATAAATTTAAAAAATGTACTCACTTGCTGAATGGTAAATTATTTTTAAAATCTTCATTTCAGAGGGATGCCGAAACATATCAAATTCGTTGTCCATAACTACAAAAATAGATAAATCATCGCAAAATTTGAAAGAAATCTGTATAGAAAAAAAATTATGGGATGGCAAGGTGAAATAAATAAAACGTGTAATAATACTACCTACTAGAAATAACTTATAATTTCATAAATATTCTTCATAGGGAGAATTCAATTTCAAAAAAATCCTCAACCTTGGTGACGACTGCCCACGGTACATAAACGGTAAAAAATTATTAGAAAAATTAGCATCGAAAAAAAAATTCTTCGTCGAAGACATGGCGAATGTACTTCGAGACAAACCATCAGGAATCAATCGCTCGTACGATGATGCCTTCGCTACTTCAGGCTCGCAGGTCAATAGTGTCAATACTTCATTCCTTATTGCAACAATCTTCAGTAAAATTTTATAAAATGTTATTAATTACAGATTTCAGTACTTTCCCAACATTCGAACAAATTCAACTGCCATTTTTTCACGGCCACCCCCGATCCGAGTATATCTCTATTTAAACCTTTCGTTTTTGCCGATCATAATACAAACTGCGAATATACAACTAGTCCTTCATTTAATCCCGATCCAGCTCAAGTAATTGTTAAAAATTAATATTTATTTTGTATGTATTTTGTTTGATTTTTTATATTTCTTTGTCAGGAAATTCCAAGATTTAAATTCCGCGTCGATAGAGCACACCCTCTTTATGTTCGGCATCGTGATGCATATAGAAAGGGAAAGATTACCGAAGAACTTATAACTAAGATTCGACAATATGAAATAGAGAAAATTCAGGAAGTTGATACTTTACTCCTTACATCGAAGCATGAACATGACCCAGAATGGGTTAATAATTTATTCTCAGAGACTGTGAAAGAGGAGTTGGAATTTTATACATGAATTGACTTTGGAAATTAATGTATTTCGCTCCAAGTTACCTAGTTCATATTTTTTGTAGTTTACGAATAAATGATTTTTTTTTTTCTTATTTATTCTTGATTGCTCGAGTTTTGCGATTGTATTGTGATGAGTTTATATTTATAAATAGATGGATTCATTTTTTTCTCTTCAAGGTATATGTAATATTGTGAATTCGTGGTTCTCTTTCATGTACAATAGAACCATCAACATACTTTACAAGTATGTTATTCTAGGAACAAAATTTATATTTGTTCCGCTTTTTCTTGAGAATTATCTTAATTTATTCATTGAAATTTGAAATTACTACAGAATCTTTCTTCAATTGATTGAGCACATATTAACAGAACATGAATAAATACGGTTAGGAAACTGAAATTACTTATTTTTAATGGTTATTGAATAGATGAATACGAGATTAATTCGGTTAAAAATCCAAAGAAATAAAATGTGTATCAGGATCATGTATTTTATATACTACTGTTACTTTACGCTCACTTTCTTCAAATATACTTAGTAATACGTAATTAAAACTGAGAAAACATGCGGGAAAATTATCATAATTATTCTTTAAAAAATGAATTTGTGAAGATGAAATAAGTAAATATTTTTCTAATTAAATCATTATTTAGTTTGATTTAAAAATCGTGCAAAAATCAATTTTTTTGACATTTTCAAATTTATAACAATTTTGGCAAGTGTTCCTATCAGTATTCGGGACTGAAATTTTTCCATGCTTTTTGATGATCATTTGGCAACTACTATTCCCTTGCTTTTTTCATTTTGGCGAAAAACCCGAACTTGGACTAACCTATTATGACCTAATGAGTGTTTCATAACCATCATAATTTCATTATCATATTCAGTGAGTGGTACTACCCCTGAACTCCAAAAACCCACCGAGAGTTTCCAGGTGTTCCAGCAGCTCAATTCGGCCTTGAATGACCATTAAAAAAAACTCAATTTCTCCAATAAAATTCTTTATATCATGTAATTTGTTGCTCGTTATAGTGATATTAAGGGAGAAAAAACAAACATGTTTCTGCATACAAAAAAAAAAAAAAAAAAAAAAAACACCGAATAATACAAATTTTCATTTATATCTAAAGAATACCTACGTTGAATGTTTTATTTAAATGAAACAAAAAGTTTAAAATACATAAATTTAAATTCTTTTTTTCTTTAAAAAAAAGCTTAGTATACTGGTTATTATAATTAAACAATATTTAACAAGTTCAACTTATAGCCAGAAAGTTTTAAAAAAGAAAAGAGATGTTCAATTATTAAGTTATTTGTATAATGGGACGTTTTCAGGATTAGCATGTAGGTAAATTCACGACAAAAAATACGTTCAATTCGATCAACGTAGCTAATACCAAAAATGTGATGTACATCAATAAACACGTATATCCCACCTGAAACAAAAAGTTAATATATTCTCTTAAATTACTTAAATCCATTTATAGCTGAAAAGAAATCATTAACTGTACGTATGAAATATGAATTCAATTAAAAAAAATATAGATCACCTTTTTATCTAGTTTGAATTTATTTATAGCAAATGCGCAATATAAAAGTAACAATGTCGATAGTAACGAAATAGCGCTGTACTCCAATCCCCTGGAATTAATTCCGACGATATGTTGTCCAGCACTGGTTGGTAAAAACGATGCTTTGATTAACCACGGTAATCCGAGACACAATAAAATATCGAATGTATTCGAGCCTAATGAATTACTAATTCCCATGCTTCCGTGTCCTGTTTACGCGTAATAAAACATAAATATAAAACACGATGAAATTTCAATAACTTCTTTAAAAAAAAATAATATAGATACGGCTAAATCACACTAATACGCTCATACGCTAGTTCCGCCGCAAAACGTAATGCATTACGTAAAAACGCTAAATACGCTAAATACCGCAAAAAAATACGCTCAACTCCGGAAAAAACTAATTAGCGTAAAAACGCTAAATTACGCTAAATACCGCAAAAAAATACGCTCAACTCCGGAAAAACAAGCAATTAGCGTAAAAACGCTAAATTACGCTAAATACCGCAAAAAAATACGCTCAACTCCGGAAAAACTACGCTAATTAGCGTAAAAACGCTAAATTACGCTAAATACCGCAAAAAAATACGCTCAACTCCGGAAAAAACAATCAAATTAGCGTAAAAACGCTAAATTACGCTAAATACCGCAAAAAAATACGCTCAACTCCGGAAAAACTACGCTAATTAGCGTAAAAACGCTAAATTACGCTAAATACCGCAAAAAAATACGCTCAACTCCGGAAAAACTACGCTAATTAGCGTAAAAACGCTAAATTACGCTAAATACCGCAAAAAAATACGCTCAACTCCGGAAAAAACTACGCTAATTAGCGTAAAAACGCTAAATTACGCTAAATACCGCAAAAAAATACGCTCAACTCCGGAAAAACACGCTAATTAGCGTAAAAACGCTAAATTACGCTAAATACCGCAAAAAAATACGCTCAACTCCGGAAAAAACAATCAAATTAGCGTAAAAACGCTAAATTACGCTAAATACCGCAAAAAAATACGCTCAACTCCGGAAAAAACTACGCTAATTAGCGTAAAAACGCTAAATTACGCTAAATACCGCAAAAAAATACGCTCAACTCCGGAAAAACACGCTAATTAGCGTAAAAACGCTAAATTACGCTAAATACCGCAAAAAAATACGCTCAACTCCGGAAAAAACACGCTAATTAGCGTAAAAACGCTAAATTACGCTAAATACCGCAAAAAAATACGCTCAACTCCGGAAAAAACTAATTAGCGTAAAAACGCTAAATTACGCTAAATACCGCAAAAAAATACGCTCAACTCCGGAAAAAAAGGTTTAATTAGCGTAAAAACGCTAAATTACGCTAAATACCGCAAAAAAATACGCTCAACTCCGGAAAAAACTAATTAGCGTAAAAACGCTAAATTACGCTAAATACCGCAAAAAAATACGCTCAACTCCGGAAAAACTACGCTAATTAGCGTAAAAACGCTAAATTACGCTAAATACCGCAAAAAAATACGCTCAACTCCGGAAAAAACTAATTAGCGTAAAAACGCTAAATTACGCTAAATACCGCAAAAAAATACGCTCAACTCCGGAAAAAACGCTAATTAGCGTAAAAACGCTAAATTACGCTAAATACCGCAAAAAAATACGCTCAACTCCGGAAAAAACGCTAATTAGCGTAAAAACGCTAAATTACGCTAAATACCGCAAAAAAATACGCTCAACTCCGGAAAAACTACGCTAATTAGCGTAAAAACGCTAAATTACGCTAAATACCGCAAAAAAATACGCTCAACTCCGGAAAAAACAATCAAATTAGCGTAAAAACGCTAAATTACGCTAAATACCGCAAAAAAATACGCTCAACTCCGGAAAAAACGCTAATTAGCGTAAAAACGCTAAATTACGCTAAATACCGCAAAAAAATACGCTCAACTCCGGAAAAAACGCTAATTAGCGTAAAAACGCTAAATTACGCTAAATACCGCAAAAAAATACGCTCAACTCCGGAAAAAACTAATTAGCGTAAAAACGCTAAATTACGCTAAATACCGCAAAAAAATACGCTCAACTCCGGAAAAAACACGCTAATTAGCGTAAAAACGCTAAATTACGCTAAATACCGCAAAAAAATACGCTCAACTCCGGAAAAACAATAATTAGCGTAAAAACGCTAAATTACGCTAAATACCGCAAAAAAATACGCTCAACTCCGGAAAAATGACGCTAATTAGCGTAAAAACGCTAAATTACGCTAAATACCGCAAAAAAATACGCTCAACTCCGGAAAAAACAATCAAATTAGCGTAAAAACGCTAAATTACGCTAAATACCGCAAAAAAATACGCTCAACTCCGGAAAAAACAATCAAATTAGCGTAAAAACGCTAAATTACGCTAAATACCGCAAAAAAATACGCTCAACTCCGGAAAAAACTCGCTAATTAGCGTAAAAACGCTAAATTACGCTAAATACCGCAAAAAAATACGCTCAACTCCGGAAAAAATACGCTAATTAGCGTAAAAACGCTAAATTACGCTAAATACCGCAAAAAAATACGCTCAACTCCGGAAAAACAATAATTAGCGTAAAAACGCTAAATTACGCTAAATACCGCAAAAAAATACGCTCAACTCCGGAAAAACACGCTAATTAGCGTAAAAACGCTAAATTACGCTAAATACCGCAAAAAAATACGCTCAACTCCGGAAAAACACGCTAATTAGCGTAAAAACGCTAAATTACGCTAAATACCGCAAAAAAATACGCTCAACTCCGGAAAAACAATCAAATTAGCGTAAAAACGCTAAATTACGCTAAATACCGCAAAAAAATACGCTCAACTCCGGAAAAAACTACGCTAATTAGCGTAAAAACGCTAAATTACGCTAAATACCGCAAAAAAATACGCTCAACTCCGGAAAACGCTAATTAGCGTAAAAACGCTAAATTACGCTAAATACCGCAAAAAAATACGCTCAACTCCGGAAAAAACATCAATTAGCGTAAAAACGCTAAATTACGCTAAATACCGCAAAAAAATACGCTCAACTCCGGAAAAAAAGCTCTAATTAGCGTAAAAACGCTAAATTACGCTAAATACCGCAAAAAAATACGCTCAACTCCGGAAAAAAAGCGCTAATTAGCGTAAAAACGCTAAATTACGCTAAATACCGCAAAAAAATACGCTCAACTCCGGAAAAAACACGCAAATTAGCGTAAAAACGCTAAATTACGCTAAATACCGCAAAAAAATACGCTCAACTCCGGAAAAAAAGCTCTAATTAGCGTAAAAACGCTAAATTACGCTAAATACCGCAAAAAAATACGCTCAACTCCGGAAAAAAAGCTCTAATTAGCGTAAAAACGCTAAATTACGCTAAATACCGCAAAAAAATACGCTCAACTCCGGAAAAACAATAATTAGCGTAAAAACGCTAAATTACGCTAAATACCGCAAAAAAATACGCTCAACTCCGGAAAAACAATAATTAGCGTAAAAACGCTAAATTACGCTAAATACCGCAAAAAAATACGCTCAACTCCGGAAAAAACGCTTTAAATAGCGTAAAAACGCTAAATTACGCTAAATACCGCAAAAAAATACGCTCAACTCCGGAAAAATCGCTTTAAATAGCGTAAAAACGCTAAATTACGCTAAATACCGCAAAAAAATACGCTCAACTCCGGAAAAAACGCTTTAAATAGCGTAAAAACGCTAAATTACGCTAAATACCGCAAAAAAATACGCTCAACTCCGGAAAAAACGCTTTAATTAGCGTAAAAACGCTAAATTACGCTAAATACCGCAAAAAAATACGCTCAACTCCGGAAAAAACGCTTTAATTAGCGTAAAAACGCTAAATTACGCTAAATACCGCAAAAAAATACGCTCAACTCCGGAAAAACAATAATTAGCGTAAAAACGCTAAATTACGCTAAATACCGCAAAAAAAATA
>CM019755.1:29832457-29912457 GCA_009761765.1 Phenacoccus solenopsis | reverse complement strand
CTTGTCCTTTTCATCTAGTTGATAAAGGAAATTCTACAATGCCTGCTAATTGGTATCGATATTTCGATCGAGGTCAAGTCGATAACAAAGTTCGATTATCAATTATCATGACTCATTGTCATGGTCATAATGATAACGATAATCGAAAAATATTGAGCTTTAACTAACTTACTTTTTTAAATTTATTTCATCTGTAAAAAATTTCAAATCAATTGAAATTGATCTGTTGATGATTGAAAAATTAACAAATGATAACTACGAACTGAGAAACATTGAAATGAAAGTTTTAAAGTTTTACACAAAAACTACTCTTCATCTTAACAGCTCGTCTTATCAGTTGAGTAAAGTAAACTAATATAGATAAGCTTTCCGGTATTTCGGCTCGTATTTGAGAAAGGTTAAAAATTACTTTTCACTCGCAAAATTATTCATTTTATCCAACAGAAACATAATGGGTTGTGATACTTTCGTCGTATTACCATCTCACACACGTAATGGCTTCGTTATTTTCGGTAAAAATTCGGATCGTCCCCAGGGGGGTGCAAGAAGTGGTGTATTTCCCAAGCAAAACCTTGGAATCGGATGAAGAGCTACAAGTAATTCTTTCCCATTCTTACTATCAAATAATCATCGAAATTGCTCAACTATCTTCGCTTTCAGGTACCTATATTAAAATCCCAGAGGTGAAAACCAAAAGAGCAGTGATACTGAGTAAACCTGCTTGGATGTGGGGTGCAGAAATGGGAGCAAATGATGCCGGTGTTGTAATTGGTAACGAGGCAGTTTTACTAAATTAGAAACGAGCGAAGAAGAAGAAAAGTTATTGGGAATGGATCTTGTACGGTTAGCGAAATTGATTTCTTTCTGGTAATTATGCTATATGTTGTCTCCTCGATAATAATTCTCATTTTTCTAATTAGACTTGGACTTGAAAGAAGCGACTCAGCGGAACATGCTGTTGATATAATTACCAATTTGTTGGAGACTCATGGTCAAGGGGGTCCATGTTCTGATACAGATGTTAAATTTACGTATCATAATTCTTTTTTAATTGCTGATGCCAAAGAAGCTTGGGTTTTGGAAACAGCTGGATCGTTATGGGCTGCTGAAAACATCACTGGTATTTGTAGGATTTATTTATTTTAAAATTTGTTGTTGTTGAGTTAGGTAACAAATTGTATTTAAAATCGAATATCTATTTTTTTTATTTATCGAGTCTCTCAACATTGGTATAAATTTAAAAAATGTACTCACTTGCTGAATGGTAAATTATTTTTAAAATCTTCATTTCAGAGGGATGCCGAAACATATCAAATTCGTTGTCCATAACTACAAAAATAGATAAATCATCGCAAAATTTGAAAGAAATCTGTATAGAAAAAAAATTATGGGATGGCAAGGTGAAATAAATAAAACGTGTAATAATACTACCTACTAGAAATAACTTATAATTTCATAAATATTCTTCATAGGGAGAATTCAATTTCAAAAAAATCCTCAACCTTGGTGACGACTGCCCACGGTACATAAACGGTAAAAAATTATTAGAAAAATTAGCATCGAAAAAAAAATTCTTCGTCGAAGACATGGCGAATGTACTTCGAGACAAACCATCAGGAATCAATCGCTCGTACGATGATGCCTTCGCTACTTCAGGCTCGCAGGTCAATAGTGTCAATACTTCATTCCTTATTGCAACAATCTTCAGTAAAATTTTATAAAATGTTATTAATTACAGATTTCAGTACTTTCCCAACATTCGAACAAATTCAACTGCCATTTTTTCACGGCCACCCCCGATCCGAGTATATCTCTATTTAAACCTTTCGTTTTTGCCGATCATAATACAAACTGCGAATATACAACTAGTCCTTCATTTAATCCCGATCCAGCTCAAGTAATTGTTAAAAATTAATATTTATTTTGTATGTATTTTGTTTGATTTTTTATATTTCTTTGTCAGGAAATTCCAAGATTTAAATTCCGCGTCGATAGAGCACACCCTCTTTATGTTCGGCATCGTGATGCATATAGAAAGGGAAAGATTACCGAAGAACTTATAACTAAGATTCGACAATATGAAATAGAGAAAATTCAGGAAGTTGATACTTTACTCCTTACATCGAAGCATGAACATGACCCAGAATGGGTTAATAATTTATTCTCAGAGACTGTGAAAGAGGAGTTGGAATTTTATACATGAATTGACTTTGGAAATTAATGTATTTCGCTCCAAGTTACCTAGTTCATATTTTTTGTAGTTTACGAATAAATGATTTTTTTTTTTCTTATTTATTCTTGATTGCTCGAGTTTTGCGATTGTATTGTGATGAGTTTATATTTATAAATAGATGGATTCATTTTTTTCTCTTCAAGGTATATGTAATATTGTGAATTCGTGGTTCTCTTTCATGTACAATAGAACCATCAACATACTTTACAAGTATGTTATTCTAGGAACAAAATTTATATTTGTTCCGCTTTTTCTTGAGAATTATCTTAATTTATTCATTGAAATTTGAAATTACTACAGAATCTTTCTTCAATTGATTGAGCACATATTAACAGAACATGAATAAATACGGTTAGGAAACTGAAATTACTTATTTTTAATGGTTATTGAATAGATGAATACGAGATTAATTCGGTTAAAAATCCAAAGAAATAAAATGTGTATCAGGATCATGTATTTTATATACTACTGTTACTTTACGCTCACTTTCTTCAAATATACTTAGTAATACGTAATTAAAACTGAGAAAACATGCGGGAAAATTATCATAATTATTCTTTAAAAAATGAATTTGTGAAGATGAAATAAGTAAATATTTTTCTAATTAAATCATTATTTAGTTTGATTTAAAAATCGTGCAAAAATCAATTTTTTTGACATTTTCAAATTTATAACAATTTTGGCAAGTGTTCCTATCAGTATTCGGGACTGAAATTTTTCCATGCTTTTTGATGATCATTTGGCAACTACTATTCCCTTGCTTTTTTCATTTTGGCGAAAAACCCGAACTTGGACTAACCTATTATGACCTAATGAGTGTTTCATAACCATCATAATTTCATTATCATATTCAGTGAGTGGTACTACCCCTGAACTCCAAAAACCCACCGAGAGTTTCCAGGTGTTCCAGCAGCTCAATTCGGCCTTGAATGACCATTAAAAAAACTCAATTTCTCCAATAAAATTCTTTATATCATGTAATTTGTTGCTCGTTATAGTGATATTAAGGGAGAAAAAACAAACATGTTTCTGCATACAAAAAAAAAAAAAAAAAAAAAACACCGAATAATACAAATTTTCATTTATATCTAAAGAATACCTACGTTGAATGTTTTATTTAAATGAAACAAAAAGTTTAAAATACATAAATTTAAATTCTTTTTTTCTTTAAAAAAAAGCTTAGTATACTGGTTATTATAATTAAACAATATTTAACAAGTTCAACTTATAGCCAGAAAGTTCTTAAAAAAGAAAAGAGATGTTCAATTATTAAGTTATTTGTATAATGGGACGTTTTCAGGATTAGCATGTAGGTAAATTCACGACAAAAAATACGTTCAATTCGATCAACGTAGCTAATACCAAAAAAGTGATGTACATCAATAAACACGTATATCCCACCTGAAACAAAAAGTTAATATATTCTCTTAAATTACTTAAATCCATTTATAGCTGAAAAGAAATCATTAACTGTACGTATGAAATATGAATTCAATTAAAAAAAATATAGATCACCTTTTTATCTAGTTTGAATTTATTTATAGCAAATGCGCAATATAAAAGTAACAATGTCGATAGTAACGAAATAGCGCTGTACTCCAATCCCCTGGAATTAATTCCGACGATATGTTGTCCAGCACTGGTTGGTAAAAACGATGCTTTGATTAACCACGGTAATCCGAGACACAATAAAATATCGAATGTATTCGAGCCTAATGAATTACTAATTCCCATGCTTCCGTGTCCTGTTTACGCGTAATAAAACATAAATATAAAACACGATGAAATTTCAATAACTTCTTTAAAAAAAATATATAGATACCTTGTTTGGCTACAATCACACTAGATACAGCCTCAGGTACGCTAGTTCCAGCCGCCAAGAACGTAATGCCCATTACCGAATCCGGTATTTTCAAAGTATCGCCTGAAAATAATTTCGGTGAAAATTATCGCTCACAGATACTTAGAAAAGGTTCAATGTTGACTGGAATCTCTTATTTACCCACGATGGTAATCATCCAAGCCACCACATATGATAAACTTCCGATCCAAATAATACACATGATAAAAGTAAGAGGGAACCATTTCCTGAACCGTTTTAAATTACAGTCCGGTATAGTGAACAGAAATACGATATGTATCGGTAAAATGGTAATCCAAAAGAAAACCCTTAATATTGTCGGTTTAGCGGGGAAACTGAGTAAACCTAAAACTATAGCAAAAAACAGCGAATTAAACTTATTATAATTTTCTTTAACGCTAATTAACATCAATTGACTCTTCACCGAGTAATTATGTACTCCGGTTGTTATAGGTGTTACCATGAATTGCGAAAAAATTTTTCACTTTGTTCGAGTATTTAGTTAATGAATGAGGACTTACTTCCTCCGTGTTCGGTGGCTTCGTCGTTGGAATTATTTACGATATTTCCGTTTTGTTGAGCATTTGTTTGCACTGAGTCAGCATCTTTTGTCGTCTTTTCGTAGGGTTCTAAGAAAGTCATTTTTCAAATTTGTCATGTTTTTAGACGGAATAAATAAATCGCGAACGCATTAAAATATTTATTTCAATAAAAAAAAAAAAAAAAATTATATAAAATTAAAATTACAAAATGAAGAATTTTAATTTTTTATATTTTTTATTTCATTAAAATGGACTTTTTTGTAATGATAATTTCATTCAACTGAGTTGAAAAGCTTACCGAGAATGTGATCATTTTTCGATTTAATATCTTCCACTTTATCCGCGTCCACTTTTATATCGCCGCATATGAATCGCTGAATTTTTTTATCCCAGTACATGACTGATAATAAAAAAAAATTAAGATTTTCATTAAAATATAAATGTATGTTTAAAAATATCGACGCAGCGGGCAGCCTAGGTAGCTAGAAAATAGAAAAATGGCAAAACAAATTTGACATGAAGTTGATGAAATTTCATTGAAACTTCTCTTTATAGGCGATTTAAATGCCTCAACAATAGGTTTTTTTTATCGATAATTCGCCAAGGTAGGCTCCTACCATAACAATAGTTTAATGTAAAAATATTCTACTAACAATTCTACGCAGGATAGATCTTCATACTTTTTCTCGTAAGTTTGATACAAAACTCAAAAAATTCACAAGTTTACCCATCGTTTGTACATTATAAAAATACAAATATTCCATATCTAATCTGGTTTTAAACTTTTCGAAGTATAAGGAGGTTATCGTACCTGGCATTACTTTCCTTATTTACAATCCTTGGAATCATGGTAGAGAAATGATGACCGCTTAAAATATTCGTGGTTAAATCATTTTCAGCTTTAATATGCAATTCTTACTCTCAAGCCTTTTCACTCTAAAGTGATAATTTCTGTTTTTTTTTTTTTTTTTTTCTTTCAGCAAAACTTCGAAGAAAAGCTCTTAGTAAAAATATTTTTTCCAGATATTGTATGTAGCTGCTTGCAAGAAGATTTTAACAATGTATTCACTTCTCCCTCCCTTTCCCCTGAGTCTTTCAAAACCTGTACACGTACAATAAACTATGAAAGTGAAAAAATACGATTTCAGTAATAGATAATGATATCGTATTCGTGTCACAGTGTATAATAATAGTAAATAGTACAGATATGAACGAGCTATTATAGTTGTTACCTTCACCTTCATACGTGAAAATTAAAATTTCAGTTTAAGATACCCTCTATTTTGAAATTTAATGGTTCTCAAAATATTGTATTTCTAATCAATAACATACAGTTCATCAGGTATTTCGCGAATAATTTCTTAGCTGTTAAACCGTACTTGATTTTAGAAAAAATAGTCGGGTAAGGGGTGCGGGAGTCTGAAATATCTTCGAGTTTTAAGTCATTTGTGATCACATAGTAAATGTTCAACTCTTTTATTCATGCTCCTATACCTTTATATTCCTCCTACCCCTATTTCTTAGGGCCAATGAGAATAAATGAAAATTCCTCAACATTTGACGAGAGACTCTTCGCGAGAATATACGAAAAGTAATTTCTTGAATTCATCAACGGCAGTTCACTCAAATTTTGAGAGAAGCGGAAAACGGGGAAAGTATCTCAAAATTTTTGTTCATTGTCTTACATGATAGAGTGATCTGAGGACACCGACATACTCAAAATTTCATCTTCGTAAGGGATTCTGGCGGAGAGTTATAGCAACAAATAGGTTTTTGAGATAGTTTTGTGTAATGAAATTTCTTGAATAACTTTTTCAGGGTTCCCTAAAGTTTTGTACATCAACTGTATTGCTTCAACACAGAGAGTGTAATGAACAAAAACTGGGATGATGTCATAACATGGCGGCTCACTTGTTATCGATGTTTATTTGGCCCGAAAAACGTAAAAAAGTCGTATTTTTTGAGAATTCTTGAAAAATACGCTTAATTTAGAGAAAGTAAAGTAAAATTATGAAGTTTTGTCTAAAAACAGACTTACTCTTCAAGTAAGTCATTTCTACAGTTTTACACCTTTAAATGGGGAAAAAATTTACAAAATTTTCTAATGATTTTTACTTGTATTTTTAGCCAATATTTCATTTTTTACTTTATTTTCTCTATATTACCGTATTTTTTCACAATTTTCCGAAAAACATCACTTTTTCACGATTCTGACTCAAGTAAACAATCAATAAGAAGTAAACCTCCATGTTGTGACATCAGTCTATTTTCCTCTAATGCTCTTGTTAGGTGAGTTTTTAACTTAAAAATGATCACTATTACACCCTACGTGATAAGGAAGGGGTGAGGGGAGGGGTGCGGGGTCTTCAAATCTTTACATTACAGACCATTCATAATCATCTGGCAAATGTCCAACTTTTTGGTAAATAAACATTTTTCCACTCTCACGTAGCACCGGCGGGTATGGATGAAATTTGCTCAAAACTTGAAAGTTTTTTCTTAAAAATTCGACAAAAGTACTTTTTTGTTTTTTCGATACACCTCAATATGACGGATCACTCAAATTTTAAAGGAGGCTGAAAACGGGGTAAATGGCTCAAATTTTTTGTTTTTGATCTCATACGAAAAAATGAGTTACAGACACTAACATATCCAAATTTCAGCTCCTTAACTGCATTTGGAAGGGAGTTAGAGTAAAAAACGGATTTTTGAGGAAGTTTTGAGACATGAAATTTCTTGAATTTTCTGCATCTTGTCACCAAATCAACCTAGAAAGGTCAAACATTGTATGTAGACTTAGTTGATGACCAAAATACGAACTGTTGAATTTGGATCAAAATGGATCCAAAATGGCGGTTTATGAAAATTTGAGTAGAGCTTGACGAGCTTCAAATTAGTAAAAATGTAATAAATATGAACTTATATGATTATTGGGAATAAGAAGTAAAATATATTCCCAATTCACCTTCATACATGAAGTTAGAGGGAGGAGGAGGGGTTATCGACCTGAAAATGTGGTCGGGTACTTGAGAGTTGGGGAATTATTTTATTGTAGTGTCATAATGAATCCAGTGACTCGTTTGTTTCAATTTTAGCTCCACAAGTGAATTTGGAGGGGAGTTACAACAAAAAACTGCTTTTGGAGGGGAAATTGCTGGAGGAAATTTCATGAATCTTCCATACCTTCTCACTAAATGTACCTAGAAAGGTCAAACTTTTTACATAGGGTTAGTTGATGACCAGAATGTGACCTCTTAAATTTGAGTCAAAATGGATCCAAAATGGCGAATCGTAAAAATTTGAAGGTGACTTGAGGAGCCTCGAATTGTTATGACTTGAAAAATATGAGTTCATATAATTATTCTATGGCAAGAAATACTACTTTTTATCTAAATTTAACTTGTTAAGTGGTTTTAAGAAGAATAGAGTAGGGGTTTTCAGACTTGGTATTCGGTGTGCCTTACAAACCTGAACAAATTCCAATTAAAAATTCAACTCCAGCAATGCGTACATGGCTGCTTACGTTTTTTTTTTTTTTTTTTTTTTTTTTCATAGATGAGGTTCGATGAGAACATAAAATTGAGCAAACAATTAGTTTTTATTATATTTATGTACAGTAAATTAAAGCCAATATATGGTCATTAAAAACTTTGGAACCCCTTTAAAAGTTTAAAATATCAGTGATGTTGATGTAGTTAACGAAGATCTGATTTCATTTTTCAATGGCTTGTAAAATGTCAGGTGAAAATATCTAAGCAAAATAATTACATGAAATGTACATTTTTGGGAACCATTGAATCATTAGAAATAATGTAGGAGGCTTTCAGAACTAAAAATTTTGATTTTAGGAATGAACGAAAAAATAATAACTCCCAGAGCTCGATTATACTGCGGGTGACAACTTGATTCGAATACCCAAGCGAAAAAATTAGTTAAAAGATGTAAAAGGTGAATAAATAAAATACATTATGTGTATTTTAGACTATTAAAGTACATATAAATTAAAATTTTGCATTTCATTGAAAGCAATAAATAAATTTTATTTATGCAATTTATTCTTCCTGATACCACTAAAAATATATATTTTATTTCCACGAGGGAAAGATTTTTTGCGCTTGGGGTGCTCGAATCAACCAGTCACCCGGTATAATCACTTATGCTCATAATAAAATATAGGCAGCGAAACACCTTCCTTTTTTTCTTAATTTGAAATTGTGTTCTTTCATTTTTATTTTTTTGTTTAAACTCGATTACACAGATTCCAAAAGTACTGGGTGAAACTAAATGCATGGTTGGAATCTGCTTGAAGCGAGCTACAACTTTGATGGAGGCCAATTTTTCCATAAATCTCACTGTGATTGATAAGAGATCGATTAAATATATTAGATTTCAAAATAAAAAAAAAGAAGAAAAGTAATACATTTGAAATAAATTTTTTGAGCTTACTATCAAATTTACATAAAAAAATATAATAAGGTAACTTACGCAGAATCAGTAGTAGAATATTTTGGCACTGGGCTATTTTTGTCGTAGAAGGCCTACTTCAAGAGATATTACCGAAAAACCATCCCCTATAAAGAAACGCTGTATAGGAAATTTCACCAAATTTTCTTCAATAGATTAGGCGATTATTGTCAAAGATTAAAATCATTTCCAATACGTCTAAGAATTTTTCTGCTATTTTACATCCTTTGAAATCCAAAGGAACCAGCTACCCGGTCAAATAACCCTCGAATAAATATACTTTACCTGCTATATAAACGAAATACAATGAAACTAAAATCAACGCTTCAGACCAGTCGATTATTTCATCGTGAATAATACAAATTAATATCGTCACCGTGATCCCATAAGCTACGCAATCCCTAGTCAAAGGCCACCAATGTAAAGGCACTACCTAGAAAAATGTTCTACATCATTTCCAAACAAATATATCGGTTTACTAAATAATTAGAAATTCGTACCGTAATAGCACTCAATCCGCAACACGCAGCTATAGCTAAAATATTAAACACCGCGCTGCCAACTATAGTTCCAATACCTATATCACCTTCGGTAATAAAAGTTCCAATAACATTTACGAATAATTCCGGAGCCGATGTCGCTGCAGCCATGAATGTAGCTCCGGCTACGTCGTTTGACATATTTAACGCTAGAAAATTTAAAATGTTGTAAATTACATCCTGACATAGCACCGCTACACATTTAATATTAATTCTTTGGTACTCACCTTTGCATATTTTTTCTACGGCAGGAACAAAGTATTTGTCACAAACTACAGCTAAGGCTACGAATAGGTAGAGCGAAGCAGCTACGTGGAAGACTATCGCTCCTTTGAGCTTTTGCTCCGGTGTGAATATATCGCTAGGAAAATCATCGACGGCTGGTAGAGTACAGTTACGCTTTCCATTGGCGGTATAACCTAAGATAGAAAAGTCGTCATTAATACCTCGACATACGGACTTCTAGGCAACATGCTAACTTAAAATCACCTTCGCTCGAATTCAGCATATTTTCGTCGAAAATGAAAAATATACTTAACTTTTATTTACTAAATTTTCGCAATCGTTCATTTCAACGTAGACGCGATGACCGTGAATAATTATCAACCCAGGTGGTCATTATGATATAGTAATATGCGTATTTCCCGTTAAATATTTTTACACCAACTTATCGGTAGTAAATGAAAACTTTGAAAACCCCCTAGCGATATGTTTGGAAATGTACGCATGATAAGTGTTTAATGTAATAAAAAATTAAAATGTCCTTAATCGAAACTTCCTGTTTAATTCAATATTAATTTAAAAGCTGGTGATGTACGGTGTTCTTTTTTTTTATTCAAACCCAACCATCGTAGGCTACGAAATTTATAATTGCAAGCTCAAAGGAAAATTACCAGTGGTTTCAGTTGAAACTTCTGCCTCAATCTTGATCTTACTATAAATACACCTTGCTGACGTACTAGAAAGAAATATGATCAAGATACCTACCCTGTCAATGAACACAGTTATCACTTCGTTAAACAATAATTGTTTTGTATGTGATAATAATTTTTATTTTTTTTTTATTTTTGAATCGCATTGTACATAATTATCTAAAATTGACATTAATAACATAATACTGTTACGTCAGATCACGTAATTTTATTGAATAAGCGATTACTATTCAGGAAATTCATGAACAGTTAAATTTGAGACTAATGTAGTGTTTCAGTCGAAAAGACTAAAATTCAGTAAATATGCCTTACAACCTACAAGTTATGCTTATGAATAATCAATTTATTAATAATACTGGATATAATAAATAAAATATCAAAAATAAGTTGGGCATTTCTGCATATTACGTATGTATTTTTAAAATCCCTGTATATCCAAAAATTATCGTAATTTTTATCTTTATTTGACTAACTATAAAAGTTTGATCTTATTATCTAAAAACCTAAAAGTAACTTAGCTTATGGTTTTTTTTTTTTTTAAACATTTAATAGAGTGGTTTTGAAACTATCAGATCAATTATCACCCAAAAAAAAAAAAAACGAAAATCATTTTACTTCAAGCTTATATAACTACAAACCTTAAGGGTTAAGGGGAAAACAAAATTTACTCAAAAATTTTTTTTCGTACTTTTGAGGGAATGTAAGGTAAAAAGTTATATTTGAGTGAGCTAAAACATACCCAAATTTTGAAGAAAAAAATATGAAATTTTCTAGGAGAATTTTTTGTTTAAAAATCACCAAGACTGAGAATCATGAGGATCAATTCAAAAATATTATTTATGTTTTTATTTTTATTTATTTATTTATTTATTTATTTTTTTGTTGGAATATTTCAATTTTTTAACCTGGGATATCTTCATCATTAGCAGTTTTATCACTTAGACAAAAAATGAAAAATTTGAATTTTCCCATTTCTACCCTATGTGAAACTTCAAACACAAAATTCTCCAGAAAAAAAATTTTCATTTGAGAATAACTTCAAGGTCACAAAACATAAAACTCTTCAAAATTACAAGAAAAAAAAATTCAGTTTCACCCCAACATAAGAACATATCTGTTAGAAAAATGTTCAATAGTTGTACAAGTAACAGGAAATTGCACTTCTAATGTTTCAAAGAAAATTATTTTTAATTTAAAAAGATAAGTCCTACTTCCCGGATATGATACAGTAAAATAAGCAACGAATGACCAACGATTATTTCATCCATTTCTTCAATCTATGTATTTCATGAAATTATGTAACTTAACAAAAAATTAATCGTATTAGAATTCACTTCCAACTTGTATCATTTCCTCGATTTCCCTTTCAAATAGCTTTGGTTTGTTGATTGCGTATCTTCACTACTAATAATCATTTTCATTGTGAGGTGGGCACAATGTATGCAAATCATTTAACATATGAGGGATTTTTTTCTTTCATTTTTATAGGTAAGCCGTGTATGCAGGATTCCATCATAAGGGGGGGGGGTTATAACTTCAATCAACCAATTAACTTTTTTTGTAATTTTTTCTTTCCTAATCACCTGGCATATTCCCCCACCCCCCCCCCCCCAAAAAAAAAAATCAGCGCTAAATTACTAAAATATTAAAACATTGCAAAATTGGCATTCTTTTCACTTTGAACATGATTTTTTTTCCCTCTCGCTTTTTTCAGGCAGTTAAATTTTGCATCTAAATTACATAATTAGGACAGCTTTATCATTTGAAAAGCATTTTAGCATAATTTAGCATAAAGAAAAATCGAAATTCATGTTTTCAAACCGTAAAAATAAATTAAAGTCAACATAAACTGGCAGAGATAGCTTTAGAAATCTGACAGAGTAAAATTTTGCATAATTTTTTTCAGTCGTTTGGCATAATCTGGCATACTTTTCACCTCCACCTGGAATGATTCAAAATTTTGAGATGGCAACACTGCTCGTAGCATGGTAGCAGCTGCCGCGTAAACTACGTTCATGTCAAGTGCTCCCCCCCCACCCTTAAATACGCCACTGCTTACAACGGATACGATTCATAATCGTAGCAAAAAGAAATCTGGATGATTCTTTTGGTTTGATATTTAATCTCTACTAGTGCCTACTCGCCCCTTCGGGGCTCGCAATGAAAATTAAGCGAAGAAAAAAAATTATTTTATTTGATAAGTACTGCTACATTCAAAACTGCACAAACCAATTTATTCTTACGTATTTGTTACCCTCCACCAAGATTTCTTGCATTCAGGATGAGCTCGCCCCTCTATACCTTCGTATACCTGCCAGTTTAAACAATTTTACCACTTTACCCTAGCTTTTGCCTATGTACGAAGCTTTTATTGAAATTCATCACCTTTTTTCCCATTGTATACCTGCTATCCTTTATACTTTTTATTCCTGCCATTTTAAACAATTTTATGACCTTACCATTGTACATGTAAAAAGCTTTTATTAAAATTTACAACCTTTTTTTCCTTTGTATACGTGCTATCCTTTATATACCTTTTATACCTGCTATTCAAAACAAGGATGCGCGCGCATCTCAAAACCGATTTTATTTTGATTTTAATATATAGAGAGATAAGTTATGTTTTCGGTTGCTTCACATTCCAACTTTTCTTCAGAGATGCTTAGTGTACAAGAAATCACCGATTGTTATGTCAGTAGATTGAGTTACCAGTTAAAAACGATAATAATTATCAAAAAAAAAAATAAAATAATAATAATAATAATAATAAAATATCGATTGCCCGAGGAATGAAATTTAAAATTACCTGTGAGTAATGAGAATGCTTAATAAGAGGGAAAAGCAAATTCATATCAAGTGAAATTATAAAGCTTGCAGATGGATCTAGGGTAACTTCTGTTGTGATCAATACAATTTTTTTTAACTGAGTTTTTAACTTGAAATTGATAGCAGTTACAACCTACCAGATTAGGGAAGGGAAGGGAAGGGAAGGTTGGGGGAAGGCGAGTCTTCATATCTTTGCGTTTCAGACCATTTGTAATCGTATGACAAATGCCCAACTTTTTGGTACATATATTTTTCCCATACGTAGAGCCTGCGGAGATTTATGAAATTTGCTCAAAACTTGGTGAGAGATTTTTCTTAAAAATCTCAAACTTTGAGGGAAGCTGGAGAAGGGGCAAATGGCTTAAATTTTTTGTTTTTCATCTCACATGAAAGAGTGAGTTACAGACATTAACATATCCAAATTTCAGCTTCGTAAGTGCATTTGGAGGGGAATTAGCTTTTTGAAAAAATTTTGAGTCATGAAATTTCTTGAATAAAATGGCGGGTTATCAAAATTTTAGTATAGCTTGAGGAACTTCAAATTGGTAAAAATGTAAATAATATGAACTCACATGATTATTTGGAATGAGAAGTATACAATAACTCCAGTTCATCACCATTATGCATGTTGTTGGAGAAGAGGAGAGGGGTTGTCAACCTCAATATGTGGTGGGGGTACAGGCAAGGTCAAAATTTTTTTATTGGGAAATCATACAATAGAATGTGCCCAAAAGACTAACTTATTTCGATTTTAGCTTTCCAAGTAGGAGGGAAGTTGGAGCAAAAAATCGATTTTGTAGGGGAAAGTACCGCAACACAGTTCATAAATCTTCCATATATCCTCACCAAATCAACTTAGAAAGGTCAAACTTCGTGTGTGAGGTTAGTTGACCATCAGAATATGACACCTTGAATTTGGATTAAAATTTATCCAAAATGACGGATTATCAAAATTTGAGTAGAGCTTGAGGAGCCTCAAATTAGTAAAAATGTAATTATTATGAATCATATCATTATTAGTGATAAGTACAATATAAGTCCAATTCACTTCCATACATGACGTAGGAGGGAAGAAGGGGTTATCCCTCAAACAGTGGTGGGGATAAAGGAGACGTAGAAAATTGTTTACCCTGGTGGCGTATGATGAAATGAGCCCAAGTGACAAACTTATTCTGATTTTAGCTTCGCTAGTACATTTGGAGGGGAGTTGGAGCAAAAAACCGTTTTTGGAGGAGAAATTGCTGTAAGAAAGTTCATAAATCTTCCATATCTCATCACCAAATAGACCTATAAAAGTCAAATTAGTTGATGACCAGAATATGATCTCTTCAATTAGAGTCAAAATGGATCCAAAATGGCGTATCGTAAAAATATGAAGATAATTTAAGGAGTTCCAAGTAGTTATAATTTAAGAAATATGTGTTCATATGATTACTACATGGCAAGAAATACTACCAGTGATGGGATATTCAAATCACAGTTTTTCCCATATTTCAACCTACAAATTCCCTAAATTCTCCACAGAAAATCAGAAATTTCCCTTTTTTCCTTTTAATTTTTTTGTAGAGATTTAATATTTTATTTAGTAAATATTGATGTACAATTGTTTAAATTTAAAATTATTATGTAAATACAAAATAGCGCGCCCCCCGTGGGTGCGCTCTTATTGACCTGTCCACGAACGTGTAGAGTGCGCTGCAGTTACCACGAAAAAAAAACCAAGACAGTCTAAAATTGAAAACAGGATAACATTCAAGAAACACATTGATTCTTATGGAAGCATTTTCATTTTTCACGTTTTACCCAAAAACAAAGGGATTTTTAGAAATTTTAGTTACATAATTATTCATGGAGAATTTTATGCTCTTTCCAACAATGTATTTTTGACAGCTGTAGTGTTTATATTTGCGAAAATATTCAATTTTAAAGAACTGCACTTTTGATAAAAATCAACTGTTTACATTTTAAAAGCAGTTTTTCTGGATAACTTGATTACTCTCTGCAGTAATGTTTACATAAACGCCATGATGTTGAACTTAATTTCGAATTTCGTGTTGAAGAATCATTTTTTCTTGGTTCAAATGTAAATTATGATTTCATAAAAAATTAATATTTTTGTGATTCAAGTGCTACAGTCATCAAAAATACATCGTTGGAAAGAGCATAAAAATCTCTGTAAATAATTACATTACAAAAATTTCAAAAAATCGCTTTGTTTTCGCGTATAACGTGAAAAATGAAAATGCTCCCATAAGAGCCAATGTATCTTTTCAAATGTTATCCTGTTTTCAATGGTTCCTACATTCGCTACCAGATATCAGCCATCAAGTCAATTCATGAAAAAAAAAATGTAAAATCCAAATTTCCCAGAGGTTCTGCTCAATAAAAAAATTTCCCACATTTTTCCCTCTCTAAATACAATATTTCCCAAATTTTCCCTTTTATGGATAAAATTTCCCTTTTCTCTTACTTACCCTCTTCACTAAAAAAATCCCACAATATGGGAAATTTCCCTCAATATCCCATCACTGATTATACTATATTTATTCTAAATTTGACTTCTTAAGTGGTTTGGGAAGGGATAAAGTAAAAGTTTTCAGATTTGGTATTAATTTATCTTACAGATAATGAATCTTTGAAGAGGGCTTGAACCTCATAAATCAACGATATAATTTTTATCATTAAGATACTCTTTATAGAAAAAACCAAAGTCCTCATTAGGGGTCTAGAACGAAACATGTAACGGTGTAACGGTGGTTTTACATAACTGTTCTATTCTGATGTTCAGTTCCATTCTACACTCCTGATCCCCAATGCCACAGAAACCTAATTACCCAAGATCAAATCTAATCCTTTGAAAGGCCTAACTCCATACTGTGAGCATAAGGTTTCTGTTAATTAATTTTTTATGCATTATTTTTTTGCCTTCCTTTAAATTGAAAAAGATATATACGGCTATTTTTCATCTTTGTCTTTGGTTTCATTCCTTGCGCAAAAAAAATAAAGTAGTACCTAATTATCTTCCATAAGCAACATTACTTTTTCCAAATTTAATGAGAGTCGCGTGCAGAGCTCTTAGATACACTGTGACTCCGAAGGTATCAAACCCATCCTCCCATATAGTGTGTGTCATTTTCAAAAAACCTCTTTTCTATTTCAAAATATGATTTAATCATTTATTACTCTGCCCTCAAGTGACTTGTGGCATTTGCCAAAAGTGTTACTGGTGTGTGCGCCATTGGCTTACGCTTTCCTTTCCTTCGTCATAAAGAAAAATATCATTACCTATTTTCAATCAGCGATAATAAATCAAGAAACGTTATTGATTTATCTCGCAGTTTATCTAAATTATGGAACTGTAAAAGAATATTAAATTTTTCAACATGAACTCCGACACCTTATCAATTCCTTTCCTACTAAATTGTTTCGCTAATATAAATTCAATACTTAGATACATTCAATTTCGCCATAGAAATTTATGTTAGATTGTATCAAGTATTCTTTCATGTAATGACGGTGTTTCATGAATTTTAGTGCGTTAATCTATTGTAACATAGTGCAGAAATCCGTTTGAAAATGGTTGTCCTTGAAAAATTGAAATGGCTTAACTTTTACAACACCTCTGTCAAATCAAGAGGACCTGCGTCAAGTGCCTTCAGATTGTAATAGCTGGAAAACGATAAGATTGAGGAATACATGCTACATAGAGGAAACACCACGTTGGAAAAAGTTACCACAAAATCATAAATTCAACTTCGTACATTAACAAGACCACGTCGTTTTGGAAAAACAGTATTTCTTCAAATGATGAGTTTTTTTGAAGACAGACAAGATTATTCAAAGGCCTTGGTATAGAGCACGACGGAAATAATTTTTGTCATTTCGTTAACGATATGGTTACTTTCAACTTAGAGAAGTGGTTAAATTCCCAGTAATCCACATTAATAATAGTTAAAAGAATTTCGGCTTCAGTATGAAGCTCATTTACAACTACATGCGGAGCAGTATAACATTACTTTTAAATCACAAAAACATTTAACTTTATCTTATATTGTTAGTGAAATTTACAAAAAAGAAACAAAAATGAAAGTAATAATATTAGTGGACGAATAGGATGCCTTTGCTCATAAATAGTTTATCTACAAAAATTTAACCTTAGCTAAGGAATTCTTAATTTACAGAAAAATTTTTAGCAGAAATTAAGAATCCTATAGAATGCATTGGAATAGCTTTTGTTATAGTAATATCAAAACTCGCACTGCCATTATTAGAAAGCGATGCAAATAATTTTCTAGATCTTATAGACCTGAATTAGCAATTGCTTTTGGGATTACCATAAAAGAATTAAACCAAGATATTTTTCATCATTTGAAGGAATTTGCTTCTTTGAATGATATGACTACATTTAATGCTAATAAGTCAATCTTAAAATGCTATGATGGATATAATTTTAATGTAGAGAATCCCTCAGATGAGCTCTAGGTTTCACGTAACCTTGGTGTTGAAAAGTTTGAAAAAGAAACAATTATTGGCAAAAACGAAAAAAATCACTACATGAAAAATGCATTCAAAAAAAAAAAAATAATAATAGTATCCTTATTATTTTTTATTAGTAATCCCAAAAGCAATTGCTAATTCAGATCTATAAGTAAGATCTACAAAATTGTTGGCACCACTTTCTAATAATGATAATGCGAGTTTTCATATTTCTATAACAAACGCTATTCCAATGCATTCTATAGAATTCTTAATTTATTATTTCCTACAAATTATAAACATGGGAATTTTTTCCTATTGATAGTAGGGGATGACTTGTGGTTGCGGTGTTTATGATGCATCTATTTCTTCATTTTGGTCGTCGGTGTTATAGTATACATGCTTTTGAACTTCTCTTGTAAATCTTCAGAATACGCTTCTACAGTATTCAGATCAATGGCATGATGCAAATCACCATAATTTACTTCTAACCAATCAGTTAGCTTGACTCCATCTTCATAAGTGAAACCTAAGCCTAAGAAATAGACATTTTTTGTATCGACCTTTTCAGCTAAGGATGGTAAAAAATATTTTATCTATAAGTAAATTGAATCTTTTAAAAGCATCGTAAAAGATTCAATTTACTTATAAATAAAATATTTTTACCATCCTTCATATTATCTCATGGCTACTTAACCATAACTAGCTATAATTCCAAAGGAAATTAAGTCAAAATATCCGAATGATGAAGTAAAAAATGCTATTGAAAATGAACTAATCGTAAATGTCCCGTCGGGCAATTGTGATTTAATGAAATGCCAAAGTCAAAATGTTCAGCTTTGGAGGGTCATTACAGATGGAAATACAGAGAAGACTATTCGGATTCTTCAAGATTATGGTTTTCGTACATATTTAGCCCCTTCCAACAATAAAGACGCACAAGTTGAAATAACTAGACGTTTATATTTTTCATTTTTAAACATAGTGGAGTTCAGCATAAAGAAGGCGTTACGTTCCTGAATGATTCTCAACTAAAACACAATGGAGGAGATATCGATTTTTTGACTTAGAATCTTCTTATAAATTATGCCATATCTGTTGACTGTGGAATTGGCGGCACTGCATTAAATGCAATAATGCAGTTGGTGGAATTTATGCGTGAAAATCCTAAATCATTCAATAATGCAGTGAAAGCTGAAAAGGTCGATACAAAAAATGTCTATTTCTTAGGCTTAGGCTTTACTTATGAAGATGGAGGCAAGTTACAAGATTGGATAGCTGTAAGTTATAGTAATTTGCATAATGACATTGACCTGAATACTGTAGAAGCAGATAATGATTTAAAAGAGAACTTCAAAAGCATGGTTATATCCGACCACCAAAATGAAGAAATAGATGCATCACACACGACAACCACAAGTCACACCCTACTATCAATTAGGAAAAATTACCAAGTTTATAATTTGTAGGAGATAGTATCCTTATTATTTTTTGTTTATTATCATTATTTTTCTCTTGCATGCATTTTTTATGCAGTGATTTTTTTCGTTTTTAGAAATAATTGTTTCTTTTTCAAACTCTTCAACACCAAGGTTACGTGAAACCTTGTGTTCATCTGAGGGATTCTCTATATCAAAATTATATCCATCATACCATTTTAAGGTTGACTTATTAGCATTAAATGACGAAGTAGTCATATCTTTCAAAAAAGCAAATTCCTTCAAAGGATAAAACATATCTTTCTTTAATTCTTTTATGTCGTAATCCCAAAAGCAATTGCTAATTCAGGTCTATAAGTAAGATCCAAAAAATCATTTGCACCGCTTTCTAATAATAGAAAAAAATTACCATGTTTATAATTTGGAGCTGATAGTAATCCTTATTATTTTTGTGTATTACTTTTTTTTTAAATACATTTTTTTATGCAGCGATTTTTTTCATTTTTGCCAATAATCGTTTCTTTTTCAATTTCCTCAACACCAAGGTTACGTGAAACCTTGAGCTTATGAATAGTATCTTTCACTCCTAATTGATATGTATTACAAACTTATGGCGATTGGCCACAAAAACAATGACTGTGAAAGGAAAGAATTATTAATGAGGAAGATCTGATTTCTGCTGTAAAGTGTACAGAAGGAAGATGAAGAAAAGATATCGAATCCTAAATATATTGTATTTTATAGAAAGAGAGATGTTATACCATTGGGATCGACTCTGGATTGAAAAAGTAGTATGTTGGGAACAGAAAAAAGAGATGTGCCTTTTTTTGGCAGCCATGTCTGGCTACTACAGATGGTTTGCTGGGATAAGGAAGGAATCCATGTTATCGTCATGTTGCATGGGTAAAAATGGATCATACGAGTTATTTCACTCAGTGTTGTAGGAACAAACCACAGAACGAGAACGAAGAACAACAAAAACGGAGAATTTTCATTGTTCTTGAGGAACAAGACTAAGAACAAGAACATAAAAAGTGATATATCTGAAGAATAAAGAACAGAACGAGAACAGAATACTTTCAAACTGAAAGATCGAAGAACAAAACGTGAACCAACTAATGAACTATGTTGAAGTATAAAAACAAGAACAAAAACGATGTAATTTTTTGTTGTTCTTCGTTCTTTTGAAAGTTCATGATTTATTATAAAATTAATAGATATCATGAGGGGAAAGAGAAAATTAGAAACTTATACTTGAAAGCGGGCAAGTGCTACATATACCCATATAAGTATATATATATTTTTTAAATTATTAGCTTAAATTTATTAATTTTCAATTTCAACAACAACATAAACTGTAAACACGTTACTAAAAAAAATAAAGAGAGAAAGAAAGAAAGAAAGAAAGGAAGAAAGAAAAAAAGAAAAAAGAAAGAAAGAAATAAAGAACAAAAGAAAAAGTTGAAGAACGAGAACAGAACAAAGAACGAACACGAACGAGACCATAAAGGATTGCAAGAACAAAGAACAGAACGAGAACAATATTGTAAAGAATTAAAAAAACGAAGAACGGAACGATAACAGTTGAAACATTGAGAATAAGAACGAGTTAGGAACAGGATCAAATGACTGGGTCTTCCCAGGAACGAGAACAGGAACAAACAGACATATGTTCGTTCCTACAACACTGATTTCATTAGTGACAGGATGTTGATTCGGAACGTGGTACTTCATATTTTTCAGTAATAGTAGCAAATCAAAGAATATGAGAAAGAGACGACTAATATAAATTAAAACTGCTTAAATTATTAAATTTACTATCAAATTCATTTTAAAAGTAACAAGTGCTAAGTTTTTGGGTAAAATAACTTAGATCAAGCTTATCATGTAAATGTTATTAAAAATCTCTTTGATACATATATTTTTTAAATCGCCTGAAATTGTTCCCATTCTGCTGCTTATAGTTCATTCAAAGATTTTAATGTTTTTTTTTTTTTTTTTACATACATAGTGGACTGTGGCTTCAGACAGAGGCACAGGTGAAGTTACGGTCTAAATGTTAGTGAAACAGTTGCTCATCTCAGGAAAGTTAAGAGCGCAAGAAGGATAACAAGTTCATCATTGGGAATTTGAGTTCAAAAGATACGGTTACTGAATACATTTCTGAGCCTACACATAGACTGCACAGTGAATTAAGAGGTGGGCAGCCTTAAGGGGCGTTTAGTAGTTGGAGCATGTGGTGTGGGCGAAGGTTGCCTATCATTTGCCATAAAGCTCTCTAAGAATTTTTCATTTACTCTCAGGGTACACTAACAAGTAGCAGGAGGTGATCATTTTAGTGAACTGAATTGACACACGGACTCCTCCTTTCTCAATGCATAAATATACTGGCAAATTAGCAATTTGATAATTAAAACATCGAATCATTAAGCGGAAGAAAAAGAAGAAAAGTAATTAATCATTTTCGCCGCTCGTTCCATTCCAGTGATGAATTACGACCAAGTTATTATCTCAATTGAAATTAATCACATATTCTTGCTTGAAAACAATTTCGTATAGGTATATTTTGCTTTAAAGAGCTTGGACTTTACAAACCTTTGTGGAACAAAAATCTACCATATTTTGCCTTTTGATACCGAATAACGGAAAAAGCTTAAATTGGGCCCATAAGGCGTACAAGGCTAGTAAATTATCCATCTATTGTTCATATTTGAAAATGAACAAAATTAGAGCTTTTTGAAAAAAGGAAAAACATTTAAACATCCTAAATTTTGAAAAAATTCGAGGCAAAACTTTTTTCAGTCTTCAGATAACAAAATTATAATTTTGAGAGGCAAAAAATATTTTTTTTTTTAATATTGTAATTATTAAATTTATTTAATGTTGAAAAATTTTATTCTTGGATATTTTTCCATTTCAATAATTTTAAATATGCAAATTTTTTTAATAATTTTAAAATTATTACATTAAGTTATTTTTATTATTATTATTTTTATTATTAAAAATTGAAAAATTAATTTTTCTTTTGTAATTTTTTAATTCATTTTTTGTGTTTCTATGAGTTTTGATGAGCAAAACTTATGATGAACACAAACAGCGACAATTTCATACTTCACACAAATATCTAAAAATGAAGTTACAGAGCTGAGATTTTCATGTCTTTTGAAGGTCATTTAGAAAATACCGTTATCATCCCTCCTTCACTTTTTGAATAAAAAACAAAAATCAGCCCACTCTGTGGAAAGTTTTCAAAAGGTTGAATATTTATTCCCATATGTACTTCGCGGTGCTCACAGGAACATCGACTTTTTCGATAAAGGGCATTTCACAAACGAAAATTATGCAATGTCTCCCATCTCATCATTGTTTCATGAGGCATCAGCTCCCCTCAAAGATATGAAGTAATTGTAATTTTTCGTTAAAAATGACCAGAGAAATTCAACATTTAACCAAATGCGTCATAAGTATCACCTTGAATAAAATAGAATAATTTCCTTTCGTATAGTATCAAGTATGATCCATATAAGGTTGATAAAACGTCTACCAAAATTGGTTTTAACCAAATATCTCAATAAATATGTCACCTACAAAAAAAATGCTTATGAATAAAATTAATCTATTTTCAATTTTGAACAAAAAACGTTTCAACCACTTTTCTGCAAAAATACTTCCATCAAGCTAAAAAAGCCTCTTATCTCTTCATTTTTCGAACTTGCTCATTTAACATAAGAATTATCTCAGGAAATACGTCGTTTACGAGAAATAACGTTATGAACAAAATGATTGAGAATTTCAAACAACACATTTTGAGTCTTGTTGGGACCCAAAATCAAGTAAAAAAACTTATAACACGAAGTGAACAATATATTGAAATTTCATCTCAATTGAAAGACATTTTTTTCTGCACTTCACCGTAAGGAATGGTTTGAAGGTTTTTTCTCGCTTTCTGGTGCATTTTACGCATAAAACGAATTGGACCTTTTTTGTAGAAAATTAAGAGCGCTATCATTTTGTAAATAATAATTTTTCTTGTAAATGTCATATTTATCGAGATAAATGCGAAAATCATACTTGAATGAACATGTTGTATCGCTAAGTTCGAAAAATGAAGGAAAGGGACTTTTTTAGCCTTAGGAAGCATTTTTACAAAAAAATTGTAGGAACTGTTTTTGTTCAAAATTAAAAATAGAATAATTTTGTTTCAGAACATTTCTTCTGTAGATGCCATATTCACTGAGATATTTGCCGAAAACCCATTTTAAAAGGTGTTTTATCACTTTCAAGAGTTTTACTTGAGACTAAACCAAAGAAACTTTTAGTATGTTATTGATTTCATCTCTACTCATTTTTAGCAAAAAATTACGTATACTTACATGTTTGCAGGAGGCTGGTGCCTCACTGAGTAATGTTGCAATTGAGGAGGTAACATAATTTTCATCTTTGAGATGTCCTTAATCGACAAAATAGATGTCTCCAAGGCTACTACGAACTACAAGGGATCAAATTTTGATCTTTTCGATCTCTTTACCCCTTACTAAGCACACTTCGGGTTGTGAACATTAGCCACGTTTTCAAAGCTTACGGTGAACAGAAATTGGCCACAGAAAGCTGTTTACAAGGATAATACGTCTAGTGATTTACAAAATTTACATGATTTTTCCAAGTTTAACCAAGTTCTCTCAGATAATTCCACAGGTTGGAAAATTTCTTAACAAAAATACCTTCGTAAAATTCAACGTAATACTGAAATATTCACAATCTCAAACTTTAATTGGCGCACGTACAAACGCTAAACGCTTTATTGCAGTTGAAACCATTGAGGACGTTTTCGTTGCTTTGATGTGTATTAATTATACCGCCATATTTATGCTACACTACAATGATATACTTTACTGTACAATTTGCAACACTTTAAAAAGTCCAATTTACGAGTGGCATTGCAAAGATGCGATTTAAATTAGATCTAATCAGGCGAAACAAAACAACATGAGCAGAGATGTGACCATGTTGCTCATCTGCGTATAATGAACGGTGAATTTTTAAACATTGGGCATTAGAAGGAAGTAAATTTGAGATGGTATTTCACTGATAGTTATAAAAAAAAAAAAATTTCCAATAATTATGTGGATACTTCAAGTTGGAAAATAAATTTATGATTTGAAAAGATATTTCGATTATTTAAAATACGTAGCTGACGATCTGAGCACGTATAACTCTACAAAATACTTTTTGGAAATCACGAATTCCGAAACAGAAAACACGAAGGTATTGTTCCGTGTCATTGTATGGAAGCGACGATGTTTTATAGAAATACTCGTACATCAAAACGTCAACACAATAAACGGAAACACCATTTATGAAAATGAGGTAATAGGAAATGAGCATGGTAAACGGATTGTTCGATGCTTTTGTTGAAATCGTTTAAAATTCCTGTGTAATGTGACGAAATCGCCTCCATCACGAGTACAGCGGGGTTCGGGCCCTTATAAAATAGAATACGAAAAAATTACCTAGAGGACTCAGATGCATGTCTTAACCAATGTCCATCCAGGAATACTACCAATCGATATCGAATAACACGAATAAAAACACCGCGCAAACGGTCGCACACGAGAACTAAGTGGACAAAATGACCATATCGATGGTTCCAAAAGCGATATTCAGGATGGAAAAATCACTCATTCTTTACCATCAAGTACACACCACTGGAACGCGAACAGGAGAGGAACGCGCAACTACAGGACACAGGATACAAAATATAACTGTCCGACCTCCGGCCATTGGGCTGTCCACTAATCTTTTCCTCGCGCCAGGGTCAATTATCAAAGCGTTTTAAATAGAACGCTTTTAGTTACATCAACCGTTCATTAAATCCATTCGACGTTTAAATAAGTATTAATGGTACAATGATTGAAGGGAGTTCTATGTCACGTGCGCCACATCAGTGGCGTTCAAAATTTCATCGATTGTGCCTACCTTTCGATCATATAGATGGTATTGTAACAAAAGATAAATTAATATTGTGCACCGATTACCTACCTACGATGCGTAACATCTCCGCAGCACATACACCGTCAACCGCAGCCGCACCGCTTCGACCGAAATATACGCCCGCTTAACGAGCCACCGAATAATCACATATGCAATCGCGAGATACATTACGCTACTTATGGTGTCTACTATCTGGCCTGCGACGCGGCCAATCATCGAAAAATGGACGCTTTTAATTAAACGCGAATGCGTTCGATGGCGTTAATTTTACTTCGTATTTGTTTCTCTATTTGGTTGTACTTCATACCTAAAGGTTAAATGTGAATGCAAGCAATGATCTCGATGTAAAAAAAAAACTCAACATATGAAATATTAATTTTTAAGAGAACATTTTCGAAATTTATTTGACCGATGAATGCCTTCTTCAGTAATTATACATTAACAAAATGTTTATATATTGTAAAAATCATACATGATAAAGCGAAAAAGTACATGACTTTTTAAAAATCAAAGTTTGAAGGTTACCTACAAGTAATATCGAAGCAGCTCCAAGATTTCAAAATTTCGAAGTGTTTATAGCAGGATGAATCATAATTATAATTAATGAATTAATAATTTAATTTATAAAAATATTTAAAAATAAAACTATAAAATGAAAATTAATTATTAAAATAGAAATATTATTAAAATAAAAATGATAAATTAAGGAATAAATATATGATTATATATATATATGTAATTGTAATATTAATAAATAATTAATATTTAAAACATTTCAATTTCTTTACTTCATTTTTATTTTATTATTTTTTTTTTTTTTTTTTTTTTGATAATAAGATTTTTTTATCAGAACACTCGTTAAATGACCGCAAAAACATGTCATAAACATTAGGTTTCCTTACTCAATTTTTAGACATCCTCAAAATGTAGTCAAAGTATTGAAAATTTTATCGTTGATTTTTGAAAATCTTATCAAAATTTGTAATTTAAAAAAAAAATTAAAAAATTGTCTAGATCGACTCATTTAAAAAAAAAATGGCGGCTAAATTTTTTTAGCTGAGTTTTTAACTTGAAAAGATAACTATTAAAGCCCACCTGATTTGTGAACATGGTGGGGAGGGGGAGGTCTACAAATCTTAGCGTTTCAGACCATTTGTAATCATTTGGCAAATATCTAACTTTTTGGTATATAAACACGCGCCAACGATATTTATGAAATTCGCTTAAAACTTGATGAGAGATTTTTCGTAAATAATGCGATAAAAGTACTTTTTTGTTTTTTCGATACATCTCAAAATGGCGGATCACTCAAATTTTAAAGGAGTCTGAAGAAGGGGCAAATGGCTCAAATTTTTTGTTTTTAATCTCAAATAAAATAGTGAATCACTAGCACCAACATATTCGAATTTCAGCTTCGTAAGTGCATTTGGAGGTGAGTTAAAGTAAAAAACAGCTTTTTGAGAAAGTTTTGAGTCATGAAAGTTCTTGAATCTTCCATATCTCCTCACCAAATCGAACTAGAAAGATAAAACTTTGTATGTGGAGCTACTTGATCATCAGAATATGACCTCTTGAATTTAGACCAAAATGATCCAAAATGGCGGATTATCAAAATTTGAGTATAGCTTGAGGAGCCTCAAATTAGTAAAAATGTAACTAATATGAACTCATATGACTATTGGGGATAAGAATATACTATATTCTCAATTCATCTCCATACATGCTGTTGGAGTGGAGGAGGAGGGGAGGGGAAAGGGTTATCGATCTGAAAATGTGATGGGAGTAGACGAGAGGTCGAAAATTTTATATAGGTGTCATATGATAGAATGAGCCTAATTGACCAACCTATGTTAGCATGTTAGCATCGCGAGTGCATTCGAACGGGAGTTGTGGCGAAAAACGGCTTTTGGAGGGGTAATTGCTGCAGGAAATTTTATGAATCTTCTATAACTCGTCATCAAATTGACTTAGAAGGATCAAACTTCGTGTGTAGATAGTTGATGACAGAATATGACTTCTTCAATTGGGTCAAAATGTATCCAAAATGCAATCTTAACAATTTGAAGATAATTTGAGGAGCCTCAAGTATAGTTTTAACTTGAGAAATATGTGTTCATATGTTATTGCATAAGAAAAATACTACATTTTTTATTCTAAATTTAACTTCTTAAGTGCTTACCTTTTTTTCTAGCTGAGTTTTTAATTAAAAAACGACAGCTATTACAGCCTACCTGATTTGAGAAGAACGTCTGGGGTTTTCAAATCTTAACGTTTCAGACCATTTGTAATCATCTGGCAAAAGTCCAACTTTTTGGTGTATATTTTAGTCTTTGGACAACAAAATATGATTTTTGAAGATAAAAAATTTTCAATCCCCAAATTTTTTTTTTGAAAATTTGAAATTTTTGAAACTTCAAATTCATTTAAGATATTAGGGCATGAAAATTTAGTAAGTGAAGTTAAATGACGTTTTTTTGAAATTATTTAGCAAACATTAAAACATACCCCTTCATTTGAAAAAAAAAAATTAAATTCGGCATACCCTTGTACAAGCCTGCCAACCCAAAAATGTAATTTAGCTGGTGTTTTTGAAAAAAAATCTGAGAATACTAAAGGAATAATTTTATTTGTGACGTCGTTTGCATGTCTTTTAACAGAGTTAAAATTCTCTCCATGAGCTCAGTTTCTCAAATATTTGAATGTTGTTAGATCGTATAGTTCTTTTATAATAATAGTTGTCGTGTAAATTTACACTAAAATAGATTTCTTAAATTCCAAGAAATTGAACTTTTCATACTTAATTTTTAGTGACTACCTTAATTGTTATAAATTATTATTACAACAGATTTTTTCATCTTTTCAAATCATGACCTGAAGCATATCAATAATTTTTTAGGCATTAAAGAAACGTATGCCCCATGAAAAGCCCTTTGCCCCTATCCCCTTACTGTGGTTATAGACCTGTAAAACATAATTTGCCAAATCCCCTCCATTCTTACATCATGACTACAGCTCTGCCTCATTCTCTCCAATTTTGAAAAAAATTGAAATTTCAATACCTTATCATGCACCTGAATATTTATTAAGCATAGAGTGACAGAGTATTTTTTCCTAATTCCCAGAAAACTTAAGACTAATAGGGGTCAAGCAATTTCTAAGCAGTGTACAAAAAATTTCAGCCCTCAAAATTTCCAGGAACATCCCAAAATGAGATTAAATTTTTCAAAAGCTCAAAAAATTCCAAAAAAATCTTTGAGTTATGTGAATTTTTAATGCATATGAAAGTTTTATTTTGTCATATAAAAACTGAAACCATTTTCAGCGGACATTTTCTCAAAATTAATGGTCTGAAATTTTTCCAATTTTTTTATTTTATTTTTTTTTTGTTAAAAAATATCAGATTTTAGTTTACCTTACAGGGGCTTCCAAAGTATTATAATTTTACTTTAAAATGACACCTTTTAGGTGCTTACGTACTTTACTCATTAACAGTTCTTCTTTCATTACGGTCTCAAATCGTTATGTGAATCAAACATTAAAAATTAAAAAAAAAATATAATAATAATAATAATAATAAAAATAATAATAAAATTTTAATTTTAATTTTTTTTTATTTTCTGCACCATGTACAGCCTAAGGCTAGAGGCGCGTTAGAGATATTTATTGGACTATTTTACAATTAGTGAAGGATTGCAGAATAAAGTCGAATTTTTTCCTCAAAAAATTTGATCACTTTCAAAAAATTTAAATCATTATAAAAAGTGTAAAGCATACAGATCTCAAGAACAAAATAACTGATCTAAAATTGAAGCATTTTATATCCAACAAACTTAAGAAAAACAATACGCAACCATGTACAAGCAAAAGCATAATATGTTGCCTACTGCATGAAAAAAAGGGATACATTAATGAGGTACACCCTGCCCATTACCTACTAACTCTTTCTTCATGTCACGTGATAACGAGCTAATGAGCAGAGGTGCAATTACCGGTGTACCTAAAAATGGGCTATTCCTCGCCCAAAAATATAGTTACTCATTTTAAAAATCGTAAAATTTACTTTGATTTATATATATTTAATATAAAAGTGGTAGTACCCAATCACTTCATTCAACCCTCACCCCTCCCGGATCACCAACAGTGGAACTAAAAATTGTAGTTTTTTAATTCGCGTCTTTCATAACAATTTTTAATTTCAAATTAAAGAAAATTTATATTCTATCGTAAATCAGTTAAAAGTCAATATCCATTTCTATGCAGAAGTAAAAATGAGATAAATTAAATTTTTATTTTTTATTCGTTAAAATATTATTCTATATTGTCAGATCATTGTAATGACTCCATAGAATACTCTGCATATAACGGTAGATCGCGACAGCCCCTCCCACCCCTTGATAGATAACTAAGTGGTAATTCAAAACCGAAATAATAAATTTTTATCCCACTTTCCTTCACGTGGTTATTCGTTTAAATTAAAAAATATCAATTTTTCTAAAATAAAATAATGCACTTCCTAAAATTAGGCAATACAGAGAATCGAAGAATTGAAAAAAAAAAACATCATTTCGATTTTTGAGAAAAAGAAATCGTTTGATTTCTCTGGTTAATTTAATGCTCCGTTGAATTTTATTTGATGATAAAAAAATTCATTCTAATCTAAATTGTAAAATTTTTCCACCACTAGGAAGTACGCATAGAAGTACTTTATTCACTATTGACGTAACACTTGAAAATTCTCCGAGTTCGATTCTCAACGACGGAAAATTTTTAAACGCTAATTAATCCTATTATGCTTCCATTATTTAATTATTAAAACAAAAACAAAAACAAAACAAAAAATTAAAACCTATTACATTATCAATGGAATTATTTTCAACAATATGCGGCGATGCTTCGCAAATAATTAGCCATTAAGAGGCGATGCCAATTAAAAAAATTAAACAAATCTGGATTAAGCATCCGAAACATAGATTTTGATAACCTTCACTAGTACTCGCCTCATATGATTAATTTAAAAATACTTCTGTCTCGTATATTCGTTATAGTCAATTCCCCATATATAATATTATGTACTCGTAAAATTTGAAATATCACAATAGCAAAAATCTATAAACATTACCCGAACTGCAAAGGACGTCAGGGTACAAAATATTAAAAAAATATCGATAAAATTATCGAACCAACTGCCCATACTTTCACCCAACACAACTTCAACATAAAAGATGAATTTTTCGGCCACATGCATTTAACAATACACCATTATAGCTTATAGGCAAAAACAGAGATGAGTTTACGCACGTATTGAGAAAAAGTTACATATTTTGTCGGGTTTTCGTATGTTGATAAACACCGAGCCACCTTTATCTTATCTCCTTAGCACCTAATGATAAATCTTTTGTAACGTGTTTTTTGAATTAAATGTTGATTTTCGTTTCTCATCTCCAAGTAGACGGATATTCGCGTTACGTCGTAGTAAATCTGGTCACCGGCTGGTTAAAAAATTTTCAAGTTTTTGAACATCTCGTGTTGTTAAATTTGTGACATTGGATTCCTCATTGAAGGCGAATTTTAGTGTGAGTACTATTCTTTAAAATATCGAAAACGAGTACCTTATCGTAATTCAATTTTAGATATATCAAAGTTCATAACATCAGAGAACACGAAGAGTTTATTTTAATTTTACGAAACATTTGAATACAAAAATGATAAATAATGATGAGAACTAAAACACGTCGTTTTTTTTTTTTAATCAATCAATAACTTGTAATTTACGTAACGGTTATTCGACCAACGTTGACATTCGATATACTACGCTGCCATTCATTCTTTCATAGGTATTCTGTTATAATGTCAGTGCAAGTGTAAATACGTGATTTCTTCATCGATAGTAGTTCGAAATAGAAATAATACATATTACTCTAATTAAAAAATTCATAATGTTCGCCATATTAGTGATCAAGTGCTCGCATATTATTTTAGTGACGACAAAATCTTTTAATATTACAGAAAATCCTCTATAATGCATCACCGGCCTGTATACTGGCACAACAGTACAATCGCGAGAAGACCTTTGTTTTGTTTTTGCCGATATTTAATTATCATATGGCTCTTCAACTACTCCACCGCTCAACAGAGAACTCTACAGGTACCAACTCCCAGTGGTCCTCCGGTATCACGTGAAGATTTTTACACAACTACAGTAAGCACTAGTAAGTAGACCATTAGGTCTTCGTTTTCAGAGAATTAGAGTAGACTATGAATTTTTGTTTTCGCTCCTTCTTATCCATATTTGTGTTCGAGTTGAATAAAAATTGAGGACGAAGGTCGTACAGATCATATATAATAGTCGTGTCTATACGTCCTTTTTTACATTATTTTTCCACAAATAAAGTTCTGTACATGTTTCCTTTTCTTTCTTCACATAGGTTTTGAAAAAAAAAGCATAATTTTTAGCTGAGTTTTTAACCCAAAAACGACAGCTATTACAGCCTACCTGATTTGGGAATGGAAGGACGGGGGAGGGTGGGATCTTCAAATCTTTGCGTTTCAGACCATTTGTAATCATCTGGCAAATGTCCAACTTTTTGGTGTATACATATTTTCCCCCACGCGTAGCGCGGGCTGGAATTCACGAAATTCGCTCAAAACTTGATGAGAGACTCTACATACAAATCTAACAAGATGACATTTTTTATTTTTTCGAAAAAATTCAAAATGACGGATCACTCAAATTTTGAGGGGAGCTGGAGAAAGCGCAAATACCTGAATTTTTTTGTTTTTGATCTCATATGAAAGAGTGAGTCATGGACACCAACATATCTAAATTTCAGCTTCCTAAGTGCATTTGGAGGGGAGTTAGAGCAAAAACGGCTTTTGAGGAAGTTTTGAGTTATGAAATTTCTTGAATCTTCATATCTCCTCACCAAATCAACCTAGAAAGGTTAAATTTTGAGGGTAGGGTTAGTTAGTGACCACAATATGACCTCTTGAATTTGGCCTGAAATGGATCCAAAATGGCGGATTATCAAAATTTGAGTAGAGCTTGAGGAACCTCAAATTGGTAAAAATGTAATTATTATGAACTTAGATGATTATTGGAGATGAAAAGTGTACAATATCCCCAATTCACTTCCATATGCGATGTTGGAGGAGATAAGGAGGAGGTTATTGACCCTAAAATGTGGTGAGGTATAAGAGTGGTCGAAAATTTTTTATTGTCATGTCATATGATAAATAAGCCCATACTGATTTTAGCTTCCCAAGTGAATTTGGAGGGAATGAGAGTAAAAAACCTGTTTTGGAGGAGAAATTATCGATGGAAATTTCATTAATCATCAATATCTCCTCAACAAATTGGCCTACAAAGGTCAAACTTCGAGGGTAGGGTTAGTTGGTGACCAGAATATGACTTCTTGAATTTGGGTCAAAATGGATCCAAAATGGCGGATTATAAGGATTTGAAGATAATTTGAGGAGTCTCAAGTTGTTCTAATTTGAGAAATATATGTTCAAATGATTATTTCGTGGCAAGAAATGCTACGTTTGTTCCAAATTCAACTTCTTATGTGGTTTTGGAAGGGATAGAATAGAGGTTTTTAGACTTAGTATTAGGTGTGGCCTATAGTCATGAAGGGTTTAGCAACGTTATTATTACCAAACCTGAATGAGCCCCAGTTAAAAACTCAGCTCCAGTAATGCGGCATGGCTGCTTACGTTTTTTAATTTTTTTTTTTTTTTTTTTTTTTTGAGAAAATTGAAGGATATAAACCATTGACCATACGTGCGACCAACTGATCTTTGCACCGCTTAGCGCCAAATTCCCCTACTAAAAAAAAAAAAAAAAAAAAAAAAAACTTTAAATAATTTAATTTCTCTCGTTTTTCGTTGGATTAAGAAATTAAAACTCAATTATTTCTTGTTTCAAGCATTCCAAACGAGATTTATCAAAATTATGTACCTTATTCAACTTTTGATTAATTACTCTAATTCCCTTGGCAACACTGATTCTTGATAAAATTGATTAATAATCAATTCGGAACTGACACGTACCTAGGTAGCGCTAATGTTACGCTGTTTGAAAACGGGGTAGAAAAAATCTTTCACATAACGTTTATAAGGGAACATTTCTGTTTTTACAAATTTCTCTAAAATTATGGTATTTACATAATTTTTTATTTGAACAGCTTTTAAAGATAATTTAATTCACTTCAAGTTTAAAAAAATTTATTGCAATTCACAGTAATCAGTTTAGGTTAACCCAGGTCAGAGAATCGATGATGTCCAACCCGTTGAAGTTCATACTGACTCGATGATCAGTCAACATTTTTCAATTTTTTTTTTTTTTTTTAAATGTGTATTAAAACAATGATAGAAAACCAAAACTTCATAGGAACTTGACGAAAATAATAAAAAATATAAATAGTATGAAATGCAAATGTTATTTGTAAACCTGAACAAGCTCCAGTTAAAAACTCAACTCCAGTAATGGGGCATGGCTGCTTATATTGTTTTTGTCTGAGGGAAAAAGGCATCCTGAAAAATAATTTTGTTTGGAATTCATAAAATGATTGTAAGTTGCACGAATTAATTTTTTCCCTGATGAAATTCAAGATAAGATTTAGAAAATTTTCTATATTATTTGTCTGTTTTCATTTTGAGTATTATTAGTGGGAGAATTTTTCGCATAGTTGATTTGAAAATGAAAAAAATATAGATAAACAAAATCTATACCTAATCAAAAAATAGTCTACCAGTATTCTCGCGTTAAGTGCGTAAGGTTGTAAGCGAGGAGAAAAAACCTTAATTCACGCCTCCTCACTCTAACTCGCTTATTTATCAATATACATGAGATTTACAAAGGTAGATATTTAAAAAAAAATAATAAACTATCATTTCCTCTTAAATGGTGAAATTTTTGAAAAGATTACACGATCGGTTACAGATCACAAAATTATGAATTGTCGGACAAAACCCTCGTGGAAAGATCAAACCATGGACGACAGTATTTCGTAACTATGACGTACATGGTGGTCATCAATTAATATAGACGTTTGATATCACGTGATGTAATGATTAATAACAATATATCGATGAATAAAACTTTATAAAGTAAAGCAGCGGTAAGGTCAATAAAGCGTTACTTTGTTATCGATTTCGTGATCGATTTCAACGTATCATGTGTTAAGTCTGTGAAAATTCGTAATAACGGGATTCCTACTTACGTAAATAATACACAAATGAGTGTTTAAAAATAACGTATTATCTTATAAAAATATATTTTGGTTGATAAACACATTCATTGTTGCGTCGGTCACATCAGCGTAGCCGTGCAGGAACGATTGTGTGTAAAAAAAGTCTTATGTAATTCTGAAGCATCGATTTATAACAGATTCGCTAGACTCGCGATTAATGGTTATCGCTGTATATAGTGAACTTCAGCTGGCTTCGATTTAATTACTGCCTTATTAGATATGATTTGGTACTTTTGTTTTCCTAGTTCTACATAATAAATGAAATTCCAGTAAACCTCAGTCAACGTAGAAAGTTCAATTATACTTATATTCTGACCCGACCTTTTTAAAAGGCCTATTTGTCTCGTCACTTAGATTGTCTGAAATTAATACCTATTAATTTACCACTACGTGGCAAACTTCTATTAAACATTCTTTCGATTTTGAACTAATTATCGGCGATTTAAATTCATTTAGGCAATTCAACGTAATCGTTGAAGGTTCAATTCACCCACTACCTGGTTAACGACCTCTACGTATTCTATAGCAAATAGTTAATGTGAAGACCTTTTCCCACGTTCATTGGTAATATGATTTGCTTGTTTGCAGATGAAACACAAAATGCTACCTCATTCATTTCTTTTAAAGAAGGAGATCATTTTCCAACGGTGATTTTCCCTCTTGGAGATTTCGGAGCGTTGATTTTTCCGGCACTCATTACAGCCTATTTATTCTTATGCCTTACCATCGTATGCGACTGTTTCTTAGTACCATGCATTCAAAGTATATATACCAGTAAGTATATAACGCTCGAATTTTTTTAACCATTATGGTGAAAAATTTTGAAAATTCTAGATAACAAACCGGTTATAGTCGGTTTTCAAAAGTGATTAAAATGTTGAAAAGAAATCAAAACTAAATAAATAACTAACGTGAATTATATAAATTTCAAAACAGTCCAATGTACAATTCGCTATAGGTTACGATTTCTTTTCCAATTATTAGCATTTTATATCACGATGAAAAAATTATCTATGCCTAAATAACTCACACGTGGTTGTAAATTCGTAACGGTTTTTAAGGACAACTAGACGAAGCCCGTATTAACGTCTGTTTGTAGTATCGAACCACAAAAGTTGTGGTGACCTTTTTAACTAAGTTTTTAATTACAAAGGACATGATTTGTGAAAGAGGGGTGAGGAGAGGGAAGGGTCTTCATACCTTTTTAGGTAATTTATAACCGTCTGGCGAATAAAAAAAAGGAATTTATATTGGAAAAAATTATTTTTTTAATAAAAGGAAAAATTTAAATTAAAAATAATGAAAATAATATTATTAATAAACCAAAAAATTTATTTGGAATAGTTCAAATTTTCTTATACGCAGTGTATTTCCCTCAATGGCCTTAATACGAACTCCTTCGCACACATAGGGTTCAGTGTGGCCGTTTACCGAATTATTCTCCGTTTTTCGGAGAATTTCAAGTTTTTTAATTTTTTTAATTTTTTTCGGATAACTGCAATTTCTTGATTTTTTAAGTTTTTTTTAGAGGTTTTGTTGGCTTAAATGAATTTTGAGTTAAACTATCACAATTAATTTATAACATTATATGATTTTATCGAAAAATATGTTGAGATATTCCTAATTCCTATTTGTATCCAAATATTTTTCATTATCATTATTGCTATTTTGTTTGTTTTACAAATAGTGGAATAATCATATCAATCAAATCCCAAGTATTTTCTTAGCGTTCTAATTTGTTTTCCTTTTTGTGGTTCATAAGGTAAATAAATAATGTTTTTTTTTTTTTACTTTACTCAGTATTTACATTTGTTTATGTTTTATGATATTATCGGAGAATTGCGTAATTTTCGGCGAATTTTTTGGAGAATTTTCCTATTTGAAAACGGCAACGTTGATAGGGTTGCTCATATGTGATGTCTTACTCGTGTGCGATAGTTTACCCACTATAGAGCTGTTATATTAACTGGTTTGGGTTCTGATTGGTCATATGTTACGCGCGTAATGACCAATCATAAAGCTAGAATAAGATGAAATGTAGATAGTTTCATTTCTACCCTCCTAAATAATATCGTTCAGTTTCAGTGAAGAACTGAAATTCGTTTTGATTTGAATCATCAGCTGATTTTGTTTTTATTTTACGAATTAATCGAGGTAATTTACCACATTCTACCATGCTGATTGGTTGTTACACGCGTGACGTATGACCAATTAGAAATGAACCAGTCATTATAAACACTCTATAGCAAGGCTGTAATAACGGATCGTGTTACGTTCCGTTTCCATTCCGGTATCCATTCTTGGGTCATTGCGCTACGTTCCCGTTACGTTACGTTCCGTTCCATTCTGTTCTTTATCTCTTTTTCAGTTCGAGTTGATAAAGTTATGAGTTCAAGTTTCATCTTTTTTCTATTTTTTTTATTCATTTATTTTTTTTTATTTATTGATGATAGACAAACAATCAAATTTCAATTTCACATCAAAAAATGCACATTACAATGGACTTTCAAGGTATTAGGAACAATTCTGTCAGCATGCAAATTTCAAAAAATAAAAAAAAATGTAAAAAAAGGGAACATTAACAAAATTGATCAGTTGTGTTCTGTTACGTTCAGTTCTCAAAAATTGCGTTCCGTTTCGTTACTGAAATTATCCGTTATTCGGTTACGTTCGTTACTGTTATTACAGTCCTGCACCTTAGTCGCTGAAGGGACAGAAATACAAAGGCTTGACAAATATTTCTATACTTTGGTAATGGTCAATTTCAATATTTCTTTTTCATCGTCTAAGTTTGATAAAAATATGCTATTTACGCCAAATGAAAAGTACTATGCAACGTACTATTACTAACAATAAGTTCATAGCATTGCAGAATATAGGTTTAGAAAAATATATGAGAGGTGAAATCGACCATTACGAAGGTATAAAAATATTATACTCATACGTCATACCTTTATATTTTTGCCCCTCCAGCTACTAGGATAGGCAAACTAACATACACAAGTGTCACATAAATAGCCCTATATGTGATAATACGGAGCTCTTATTGCGGTGAAATACTCTGTATACAGTTTTCCTATCGACATTGAAAAAATATTTTTCAACACTAAGAATCTACAAAATCATTTTTAGAGATTTTCATCTAAAATGTAAGCTAGGAGTTACTAATGGGTGACTTTGGCCAACATTTTGTGTATGGAAGGTAACATAATTAAAAAAAAAAATCATCTCAGAAATTGAGTAAAAAAGCAAATTTGTCAATCTGAAAAATACAAAAAATAGTAAGCAGCCATGCCACATTGCTGAAGCCGAGTTTTCAATAGACGCTTGTTAGGTTTGTGAATAACATTGCTAAAAACTTCATGGTCTAAAAAGCCTTACTCTATCCCTTCGAAAAGCACTTAAGAGATTGAATTTAGAACAACTGTAGTATTTCTTGCCATGCGATAATCATATGAACACATTTTTCAAATTATACGTTTTTGAGGCTCCTCAAATTATCCTCAAATTTTTACAATCCGCCATTTTCGATCCATTTTAACCCAAATTGAAGAGGTCATATTCTGGTTATCAACTAACTTACATACGCTGTTTCACTTTTCTAGGTCGATTTGGTGAGAGAAATGAAAGATTCATGAAATTTCTACATTAATTTCCCCACCAAAATTCGTTTTTTGCTTCAACTCCCTTCCAAATTCACTTGAGAGGCTGACATCAGAAAAGATTAATCATTTGAACTCATTTTATCATATGATACTGCAATAAACAATTTTCCACCTTTCCTGTATCCCCACCACATTTTGAGGTCAATAACCCCTTCTTCACCCACCAACATCGTGCATGGAGATGAATTGGGGATACATTATACTTCTTATTCTCAATAATCATTGAGTTCATAAACATTGAATTTTCACGAATTTGAGTTTCCTCAAGCTCTACTCAAATTTTGATATCCACCATTTTGGATCCATTTTGATCCAAATTTAAGAGATCATATTGTGGTCACCAGCTAACTCCACATTCAAAGTTTGACATTTCTAGATTGATTTGATGACGAGATATGAAAGATTCAAGAAATTTCATAACTCAAAACTTCCTCAAAAAGCCTTTTCTTGTTATAACTCCCCTCCACATGTACTTAAGAAGCTGAAATTTGAATATGTTGATGTCCGTTACTCACTTTTCTATATGAAATTAAAAACAAAAAATTTGACCTATTTACCCTTTCTCCAGCTCCCCTCAAAATTTAAGTGATCCGCCATTTTGAATTTTATCGAAAAATGAAAAGAAGTAACTTTTACTATTTGCAAGAAGATTCTCACCACAATTTTGAGGAAATTTCATGAATACCTACCGGCATTACGCGCGAGGGAGTAAAACTTATAAAATATACCGCGCGTCCAAGTGATTTAACTTCAACCACCGCAAAAATCTCAATTTCTTGGTAACATAATAAGAGTTGAACCAAAATTTATAAATTATAAATTATTTTTTAAATTACTTTAATAAATTTTAAGGCAGATAAATTCATTTCGACTGCATTACAATTTCTTTGCATTTGAAAAAAATTATTTTAAATACCTGGAAAAGAGATTTTTTCGCTGATTGAACCCAAATCACTTGGACGCACGGTATGTATAGCAGAAAGTTAGACATTAACCAAATGATTACAAAGGTTCTGAAAAGCAAAGATTTGAAGACCCCATTTTCGCATCCCCATCCCTAATCAGGCAGGCTGTAATAGCTGCCATTTTTAAGTTAAAAACTCACCTAAAAATAAACATTTTCTCTAAATTACCTATGAAAAGTTGCATTATTAAACCTCAATGCGTTATCACTTAAAATAATTTTTTTTCACATGTAAACTTGTGTAGAGTTTTTCTAATTTAAAATAAAAAAACAATGATGTAGGCGTTGGTACGGTGCTTGGTACCGGACTATACGCCCTTCTTATCGTTCCTGCTCTCTGTATATTGTTAACTTCAAGTAAGGTAAAAACACCTCAGCTCTGCTCGTTGTGATATCTCAACTGATTATTATATAGCGATTAATTTTCTACATACGTTGAAATAGGTTTTAAAAGTGGATTATTGGCCGATAACCAGAGCACGTTGGCGTACTTAATAGCTATAGTGGCTTTAGTAGTAATTTTGAGTGATAAAAAAATCCACTGGTACGAAGCTACTAACAATTTAACTTGATTTACTTATTAGGTAGGTAAATTTACGAATATTTGTTTAAAATAGTTAATCATTTAAGACCTCAATAATCCCATTTGGCGAATAAATTCCAAGATTTTGCTAATAAAAAAATTAAATCTTCTGTATTAAATGTGATTTTGAAGCCAAAATACGAACCCAAAAAAGGCTGAATCAAACTTCATACAATAACACCTATACATGTATGTTATTTCTAGGATTAGATCTAAGCCCAGATGTAGCCGGTGCGACCCTTATGGCAGCAGCTTCTTCATCGCCTGAACTATTCGTAAATATTTTAGCCACATTTCTCACCAAAAGTGATGTAGGTGTTGGTACGGTGCTTGGTACCGGACTATACGCCCTTCTTATCGTTCCTGCTCTCTGTATATTGTTAACTTCAAGTAAGGTAAAAATACACCTCAGCTCTGCTCGTTGTGATATCTCAACTGATTATTATATAGCGATTAATTTTCTACATACGTTGAAATAGGTTTTAAAAGTGGATTATTGGCCGATAACCAGAGACACGTTGGCGTACTTAATAGCTATAGTGGCTTTAGTAGTAATTTTGAGTGATAAAAAAATCCACTGGTACGAAGCTACTACATTAATAACAATTTACTTGATTTACTTATTAGGTAGGTAAATTTACGAATATTTGTTTAAAATAGTTAATCATTTAAGACTTCAATAATCCCATTTGGCGAATAAATTCCAAGATTTTGCTAATGTAAAAAATAAATGTTCATTACGATGATCATAGTGTTGAGTAATTCTTAAAAATAATAACGAGCTTTATATAAATCTTCGAAAACGAAAGAGTATTATTTTCGAATACAATGTTAAACGGATCAGGTATCGAAAAAACAACGATTCATTGACGGCGGAATATTTCAAAAATAAACTCAATTAGTACCCAACGTCGAAGATTATCGAGTTGGCATCAAGCTCCTCATTGTAAAATCCATCAATAAATTATTCTCGGTATTATCATTATCTTCATCTCAATACTGAATAAGGATTAAACTACGAAAATAAAATTCCACATCAGTTACCACATTGTACGAGGGACAATTCCTTCGAAATGTCATCCACATTAAACTTAGCCTTTTGAGTTAATATAACTGCATACTGGATATATTTTAACGGCGTTATATTTCTTCACAGTGCTCTGCGCTAACGACACGTTACGTTTTAAATTCGAAACCCTAGCGGCAGCCCTGCACCGTAAACGGACAGCTGGCAGGCTAATCGAGCCTATCATACCACTTTTACAGAAACCGGGTAATTTTTCACACCCTTTTTACTCTTCGTCGAAATCTCCTACATAGTATATTTTTAAGGGAGTACAATATGCTTAGCGTGTTACAGGCCGTCTAAAAGTTTCCATGAGTGTGGAGGATGTTTTCTACGTATTGGAAGATCACACGCCAGGTAAATAAAATTTACGAAGTATTTAATAGGCGACTAAATTTACCATCTCGAGTATGTTTACATTTCGATAACCGAGCTCGGATTCTCTTATCGTTTTCGTTCTCAAATATTAATCTGATTTTAGTATAAATAAATAATTCAACAAATGAGTTGGTATTTTTATCACACGACTGGCAACCAAAAATCTCATTATAACGAAGAAAATAAAATTAAAAAAATTACGATTTCTTTCGCAGAATTTTACACAATGGCGCGATGGCCGACGCATCGTAGTATATTGGCGAAAATAGAATGGATTCTCATGTGGCCCATCATCACCATTCTTAGGATGACAATTCCCACTTTCTGGAACAGCAGATTTCCCTGGCTGTACGTGGTCACATTTTCCATGTGTGTAACGTGGATTGGAGTTTTGTGTTATGGTATTTCTTGGATGATCACACTCATCGGTTAGTGTAATCAATAGCTAATTAATATTTTGCCAGCGGGGAGTATGCGTGGTTTTAGTGGGTACAGAAATCTGAACATCATGCTCGAGTTTCCTTTATGTATGTAATTGTACTATTCGTCATTCATATTAACATTCTGATATCAAAACATGTCATTATTTATTAGCTGAGCTTTCAATTGAAACAGTAACTGTTACAGCGTATTCGATAGGGAAAGAGAAATCAGTGAGAGGATTTCATATGTTTGGGTCTCGGATCATTTGTAATCATATGGTAAATGTTCAACTTTCAGGTTTGAGCAGGGGGAAAGGGGGATTTCCTCCCAGCCCCGAGTTTTTTTTTAGGCCTCACTGAGGGCCCACTTCATGTATCGGTACTAAAAATCTCTCGTTACCTCCACGACATTTTTTTTTTGCTCCTGTGACTTCTACGTGTTTCTGTCCTGAGCACGGATTTTTTCTGCAGGTCGCTGCCAAATTTTCAGATACATGTATGTTTTCCAATTAAAAACTCAGCTCCCTTAATGCAGCATGGCTGCTTACATTTTTATTTTATTTATTGATTAAAAAATGAAATAAAATGAATTCTTTTCAATTTATCAAAGGAAACGGACCCGGACCCTTTTAATTAAATTTGTTTACATTTTTTTTTTTTTTTGTAATACGCCATGTACAGCTCTGGGCTAGAGGCGAGTTTATTTCATTTTATATTATTATTATTTTTTTTTTATGTAATTTTATTTTTTAAATAAGTGGATTTCTCATTGATTCAAAATATTTTTTCTTTTGCCCCACTCCATCCTTGCTCTTTACTGCACTATCTGGCGCCTCAGATATCAAAACTTGCGTAGTGGGAGTGCTCCCTAGGGTGGAACATGTTTACTTTTTTTTTGAAAATGGGTGGAACATCTTGCTTGATTGTTGCAAAATGACTCAAGTGGTTGATAAGAAAAATTCCAGCTTCTAAGTTAATATTAATTTCTTCCATAATGAGATCTGTTTAACCCTCCTTAAACAAGCCTTAATCCCCAAACACGTGTCTTTAACCTCAGTAATAATGATAATAAAAAAATAAAATTTTTCAAAAATTGAAAAAAAAAATTATGGAATTAGAAAATTTATGGGTACGAACATCATCATATTTTTATCTTTCCCAACATAAAAAAGAAAAATTGTTTTCCATTTTTCCATTATTCAGGGATCTCAAAAATACTTACAGGTTACTCTCTTCTCACTCATGGTCACCTCTTGAATACGCAACTTTCCAATCACAATTGCCCATATCCTTACAGAATACATTAATTAATTATTTCAATCATATATAATGTATAATGTATATTGCATATATAAATCTTTAAAAAATCTAATTTTTAAATTAAATATTCAAATTAAAAAAAGATGAGGTAAAAAAAGTTATAAAAAATATACTATAAAATTAATCATCCTTGCCAATAGTCCGGTAAAAATCACAAACGTAATTAAATTTTTACAGTCTGTCTCACTATATTTCACAATTTAACATATCCTAATAAAAACTCCTCTAGCCACAGGACTGTACATGACGTCAATTAAAAAAAAAAAAAAAAAAAAAAATACTTACATTGTATGTAAATCCTTATTTCATAATTATTGTATTTTTTCATTTAGTTCAAATCCAAGAACAGGTTAAGTGATTGTTCCTTGAGCGAACTATAAGGTGGGGCTAGCAGGCTTAATATTTTACATATGATTTAATTGAACTGGCAATACTATTTGAAATTTTGCTACTGAATTATAATAATTTTATTTTTCCTATATTTGAAAGGAGCCTAATACCTCGACTTAATAGTTGAGTAGATCTAAAATCAGTATATTTGAATTCAGAATTTATTCACCCTGTAGAATGCATCCATTCACAATTCTCAAATGTAGTATTCAAATGGATAATTTCAAAATTTTTTTTTGTCAAATTTTTAACATAAAAACTAGGAAGGAGGGTTGGGGAAGGTGAGGTTTTCAAATCTTTGCGATTCAGTCCATTTGTAATCATATGACGAGGGTCCAACTTTTTGGAGTATATGTATATATATTTTTGACCACGTGTAACGCCGGTCGGTACTGATAAAATTTACTCAAAACTTGGTGAGAGATTGTTCTTAAGAATACGAAAAAGGTACTTTTTTTGTTTTTTTGATAAATCTCAAAATGGCGAATCACTCAAATTTTGAGGAAGCCTGAAGAAAGGGCAAAGACATCAAATTTTTTGTTTTTGACATCATATGAAAGAGTAAATCATGGATACCAACATTTCCAAATTTTAGCTTCTTAAATGCATACTGAGAGGAGTTAGGACAAAAAAAGGCTTTTTGAGGAAGTTTTAAGTCATAAAATATCTTGAATTTCCAAAATCTCCCCGCCAAATCAAGTTAAAGAGGTCAAACTTTGTGTGTGGAGTTGGTTGGTGACCAGAATATGACCTCTTGAATTTGGATCAAAATGGATCCAAAATGACCGATTATAAAAATTTGAGTAGAGCTTGAGAAGCCTTAAATCAGTAAAAATGTAATTAGTATGAAGTCATATGAATACTAGGGATAAGAAGTATAATATATCCCAATTCATCATCATACATGGTCTTGGAGGGGAAGAGGAGGTGCTATCACCCTGAAAATGTGGTGGGGTACACGAGAGCTCGAAAATTTTCTATTGTGGTGTCATATGATAAAATAAGCCCAAGTGATAAATTTATTCAAATTTTAGTATAGGGGAGTTAGAGCAAAGAGTTAATTTTCAAGGAAATTTTGACTTCTGAAATTTCTGAAATCTTCCATATATCCTCCCCAAATCAATCAACAAAGGTCAAATTTTGTATGTGGGGTTATTTGGAGACCAGAATATGATCATTTGAATTCGGATAAAAATAGATCCAAAATGACGTATCATAAAAATTTATGTGAGTATGGCTTACAGGTTAACAACCTTATTTGCAAACCTGAACAAGCTCGAATTAAAAACTCAGCTTTAGTAATACAGCATGGCTGCTTATTCTTTTAATATTATCAATTTTTGGAAAATTTTCACCTCATTTCGAGAAGTGCTTCTTTAAACATCGAGAAATGAAATTTTTTCTACGTTTTCTTGGGAGTGCCGGATTTGAAGTTTTGTCGCCCTTGGGGCTAAATTTAATTTGTTGCTTGGTATGTAGTTACATGTATATCAGACGATTGATCAAGCTCCCTTCCTTTCCCCCTCCTCCATATCGTCGAACAAGAAATAAATGCAATTCAACTTAATAAAATGAAAATTCTAATGATTTGTAAATCCTTCTTTAATTTGTGGAATGTTGATCACACTTAGTTTTGAAATGGAAACAATTCGTTCGCTGAAAAATCGTTCAAAAATTCGCTCAATTTTTTGAACTTTTTATTTCATACTCAAAAAATAGAAAATCCTGAAAAAGTAGAAAAATTCTAAAAATTGGGAAAAAATTCTAAATATCGTGAAATTATCCAAAAAATAAAATAAAAATCTTTTCAATTTTTTTGTGGCTAATTTCAGAGAAAAAAATCGTTTATTTTTTATTGACAATTTTTGACCGAGACATATGCAATTTACATTATAAAAAATTATTTTAAAAAATGTTGTACATAATATGGATTTTTTTGTATTATTTTTAAAATAGAAAAAATCTTGAGTATAAAAAAAGGTGATTTAAAAAATGAAAAAAAAAAATACAAAAACACACAAAAAATGAAAAAACATCTGAAAAATATTTAAAAAATGAAATCATATATTTTTTTTATAATGATCTTGAAATAATTTGTCGCTAGAAATTTCTGAAAATTCCTTAACCCGTTTCTTCTCTTTCCAAATCTTGTAAGCTGTAATAGCTCACGTTTCAAAGAAAATCCAACCAAAATAAAAACCGAAAAATATTGAAAAAAATTATAATAATACTTCAAGTAATTTAATTCTCATAACACCTTGAAACAAATAAATCATTACAAGAGATGGTAGACTAGTACCACCACTCGCCTTCTACCACAATTAACAAAGAGACTGACCGAAAAAAGTCACCTTGCAATACGATTAAAATAAACTGAAACTGCATCGCGGAATTTTTCCTACCACCCTACGGGGGGTTATAAACCTTGTCTCACCCGTTCGAAATTTTCTTACATCATGTCGAAATGAATTTCACAAATTACAGTGATTTAAATAATTAAAAGATGCGTATCGTGTGTTTTAGGAAACAAACTCTCAATGCCGGAGTCGGTCATGGGCTTGACTCTACTAGCCGCCGGTATGAGTATACCAGAAACCATATCCGGAGTTATTGTCGCTAATCAAGGTTAGCATCGATTTCTGCCATCGTATTAAACTATATGTACAAGTATCTATATCGTCTTCATGCAAAATATGTTAATCCGAAGAGCGAATCAATCCGGAAGCGGAAGGCTCAGTCAAACGGCGAGGGGTTACATCGAACGCATATAAAATAGTTGACCAATTTTATATCGCGTAGTTTCGCTATTTAAACTCGTCTGTCATCAACATGATTAACTGATCTATACACGGGGTCATCAAATAATCACGGATAGTGAAAATCATGCCGTCGGAGAATCGCAGTTGCGAAATCAATTATGTGTACCATCGCCTAGCACCCTATTTATGGAACGTGAAAAAAATTATTAAATTTTTTTTTATATTAATTTAGGGACACCTGGTATAACGATTTCATTTGAAATCAGCAAAAATCAATTTCTGTTCATACGCTAGTAAAAGCCAAACACCTCACACAAGAACCAGTTTCTTCGCGGAATTTATATTTAATTTTTTTTTCTTCCCGAAATATTCATTAAATTATCGGAATTCGAGTACTACGTATACACATGCGTTCGCCTAGCACCGCTTCTCCATAACACAACGCGTCGTAATTATTAACCGTACGGAGAGATCGAATATACGTATAAAAATTAATAAGGTAAACCACATTTACACACTACCTTCGCATTTTTCGTAAATAGATGCCAAATAAACCAGGAACAACTATACAGAGATAAAGAAGCTGGTAAAGTGATAAATAGGAGTACGTACACGTTGTACGCATAATACCTATGTAGTGTATAACGTTCAGTACTTACATGTGCAATGTCCGCTCTATGGCGTAGAAAAAGAAATATGCACGATAAAATGTCGGTCACCTTTGTTAAGGGGTTCTCATTTTTTATCGAATGAGCATATCCTTATATAATTCCAAACAAATACATCATGCGTACCAGATATATCCGAACAATTTAAAAAATTTTTTATTTTTTTTCTGTCATCAAAATGGCGACAAACGCTAAAAAAGATATATTTTTTGCACGAAAAAAAGTGAGAGTGTACTTATTCATGAATTTTTTAAAATATTTTAATACCTTTTTTTTTTAATTTATTTGGTAACTTGAATTTTCTGATGATGAGTTTATTTATTTTTTTAATTTTAATACAAACTTAAATTTTGCTGATCACAGCCAGAGTAGTTGGTGGAAGAAGGGAGAGGGGTAAAGGAGATTTTTTCCGAGTAAAAATTTTCTTCAATACATAAGAAATGTAGGCATGTACGTCTTCATACCCTAGTCCTGATACAGCAAGGAGGGGTCGGAGCAGAAATTTAAGACAGTAAATAAATATTCTACACTAAATTATCTTTCATATGGATATTTTATTTTCGTCCTAAAATCAAAATTGAGCTCACTACGATACCCCCTGAGTTATCTTTTTTTGATTTCTTCGTTTCATAGCTATTTTCTGCGTCGTATCTTGATGCAACACTTATTAAAATATCCTACTTAATATTTCCATCATTTGCATCCAAACTGACAAATTGTTGTTCGAAAATGGCCTCGAAGTTGGGAGGTGAATTTTTTTGACAAGATTTTATAATTACTCGTAGTGTTCGAGTAAAATCAGTGTTATATGGGAACTTTTTCACTAATGAAAAGTCAATTTCACCAAAATCCGTTCGGAACTTATGGTAAAGTAAATAGCAGGTCATTAGCTTAGTACCAATTTTTGCTGGTTTAACGTTTTTCTGTGATGATTCGACTGAATAAATTAAAAGAATTGTTGAATTTAAGATAATATTAATTATTAATGGTAATTAATGAATTATTAAAAATTATATTTATTGAAATATTTTAAAATAAAATTGTTAAATAAAAATTAATTGGGTATTTAAATGAAAATTCAAGGAAGTAAATATTTTGTATAGTAGTAAAAATATTTTTTGTTAATTAATTAATAATGAAAAATTGATTTTATTATAAATTACTTTTTCTGTAACGTTTATTACCACATCAGACTTATTCTTTCATTGTTATTGACTGGAATAAATATTTTAACAAAGCAAAAAATGAAAATAAATATATCAACATTAAAAAGAATTCAATATTATACATTTTTTTTTGTTAAATGCATATTTTTCACAAAAAATATGAATATAATTTGGTTACCAATTTGAGTAAGTAATCATATTTTTTTGTTGAAACATTTCCACAAAGATTAGTAAAAGAGATGCATAAAATTTTTTAAAGTTTTTTTTTTGTATTTTTTTATATTGAAATATTATTATTAAAAAAAATTGATGTAAGTATTTTTTTTATCATTATGAGCAATCATTATTATATTTTTTGGGTTTGAAATATTTTACAAAAAAAAAAAAAAAATGTGATGGTAATGTTAAAAACACCACCAAAAAAAAATTTTTTTTGATACATTTTTAAAAAAGATTGAAAATTTGAAAAAAATTGAAAATAGATGTGCATAACTTTTATTTGCTATCTTGTTTTTTTTTTGTTGCTTTAAGTACTTTTACTCGCACAAAAAAAAGCAATACAAATTTATAGCCAATGTTTCCATATTTTTGTGTTTTTTTTTTTTGTTGTGAAAATATTTTTACAATAAACAAAAAAAGATAAAATAAATGTAGACCTAAAATAAATTCACTAAAAAAAAAAAATGAAATTTGCTTTGTATATTTGCTGTTGTGAAAGTTGATATTTCATTAATTCTTTCCCCTTGAAATACTTTTGACATTTCTACCGAAAACAAATGAAAAAAACGTTAATACCTTTTTAATAAAAAAAATTACAATAAAAAGTAAAAATGGATCCGCGAAAATCTATCAATATTTCCATGTTTTTTTTATTATTACTTTTTATTTATTTATTATTATTATTATTATTATTATTATTTTGAAGTTGGGGGGGGGGGGGGTGTAAAAATTTTTTCGCAAAAAAATATTCTTTATTTTTTTGTGGGGATGGGGAAGAGGGTGATAATGTTTTCGCAAAAAAAAAAAAACATAAATAAATAAGAAAGCTATAGTTTTGATATTATCTAATTATGGTTTAAATATTTTTACCAATAACAAAGAAAAACAGTGCGTGAAATTTTTTCAAATTAATTTCAAATAGCCTCTTCACACCTATTAAGGCGCAAATTTAGGAATCCTTGAAAAGATTGCTCTTGTTGAATTTTTAAACACATATAACGCAACGTTAATTAATTAGCTCGTCACTCGAAAATTATTCATTTTACAGAAACTTTAAATAGAACGTTTTTCGTCGACAATTTTGAAATTTTTTTGAAATCGTAATTAATTTTGCGCCACGTTTATCATTACTTGAAAAATGAAACTTGGCTGAGATGGTAGAAATGATTATAGTTTCGAAGTAGCTACGAAAATTCGATTCAATTTTTTTTTTCTAATGAATATTTTGGAGTAACATTACTCATTAATTAATATTACATTGTATGGGTATTTAAGGCGAATTATTTTTACCTCATGAGGTTGAAAATAAGAAAGGCATATAAACATATTATTCAGGGTCTGCGCTCTGGGGCGAGGGGTATTGCTATTACAATTAATACTAAGAATTATCATTATTGAAATAAATTGAAATTTTTTTTTATTATGTATTTCAAACATAAATGATATCAGCGAAGTTACTAATAATCACCAGTAATTGATGTGAAATTAAATTCAAAAAAATAATAATAAATAAAAAATTAAAAAATAAATAGAAAAAAACAGTAAAAATGTATATATAAAAAAAATGTAAATATAATGCATGCGCATTTTGAACGAACGTCCCTTCGAAAAAACCTAAAATCTTCACGTCTCCATTATCTACACTTCCATTAAAATCGGACCCAAGGCCCGATCGATTAATTACAAGTATTTCCATTCTTCGAATAATCTCAAATTTCCATTTCTTCTTTAGGTCACGGAACGATGGCCTTGTGCAACGCTTTCGGCTCGAATACATTCGCAATTTTAATGTGCCTCGGTGTCCCGTGGCTGATAAAAATACTATTCTTCCAGCCATCCAGCACTGGAAGCATTACCATATCGTCCGGCGGCATAGAGTATACCGCCTGCATCGTAGTAATCGCTTTAATAGTGGTTTTTTCAATATTCCTGATAAACCGGTTTCGTCTTAAATCAAAGGTAAATCCGTAGTTCATTTTGTTCGCCATCTACCTAGCACACTTTTAATCACATAGAAGTCAAGTTCAATTGACAAAAATAAAATTCAAATTATATTTCAGATCGGCTGGATGTTCGTGCTGTTGTACTTGTTTTTCATCGGCGTCGGTATATATATAGAATTGCAGTTTTTCTGGCAAGAAAACAGATAGAAAGTTTCGCCTCTAAACGATTAAGAAATTCAATCTAGTCGTCTCCGTTTGAAATATTGTCACTGACTTGATCATTTTTTTAATACTATTAACTTTTTATCATTAACGAAAATACCTTATCATACCGATGCATTTTTTTTGTTTTATGAAGAGAAATTTTTAATATCTAGTTTCAAACTATTAATCATATTTTAAAAATGGCTTAAATAAAATTAAAAAAAAAAATATTTCAATTAATACGAAAATCAAAACTCACTTTTTTCCATCATCACAATAAAATAATAATTATATATCTTCGAACGATTATAGCTGAATATTCAAGTCCAAGAAATAATGTTAAATACTTGTGATAATATGTCAGGAGTCAACACCGCTATACACGAGTGTGGATTACATTTATTACGTCGCTAATAAATAAATCATGAAATATTATTTTCTACGTAGGTATATCTAATATGATGTTTTTTTTTTCTACTTCTCTTAAACATAAGATGAATGTGGCCTTACTCTCGGCCCGAGCGGTCAAACTAGGGCATCTTGCATAAATGTTTTATTTCTTCTTTTCAAATAATAATTATACTCGTCTATTTGTTTACCAATTTTATGTACAACTATTTTACCTTCCGATATTTGTAATTTTTACTCGAGTGATTTTAATTAAAAAACTATTTTTACGTAAAGCAGTTATTAATTTATATTTATTCTTCCCCTCCCTTTACATCTTAAGCAGTAAAATTTCAAAAAATGGATAAGCATTTGAAAAAGGAAAAATATTTTTACCTAGAACAAGTAATTCTTTTTTTAAATTCGTTATTTTTTATTTTGAAAAAAAAAACGTAAGCAGCCATGCCGCATTACTGGAGCTGAGTTTTTAACTGGGGCTTGTTTTGATTTAGTAATAACCTTGCTTAACCGTTCATCACTACAGGCCACACCCAATACCAAGTCTGAAAACCCCTACCCTATCCTTTCCAAAAACACCTAAGAAGTTGAATTTGGCACAAATGTAGTATTTCTTGCCATGAAATAATCATGCGAACACATATTTCTCAAATTATAACTATTTGAGGGTCCTCAAATTATCTTCAAATTTTGTAAATCCGCCATTTTGGATCCATTTTGACTCAAATTTAAATGGTTATATTCTGGTCACTAACTAATCCTACACACAAAGTTTGACCATTCTAGGCCGATTTGGTGATGAGATATGGAAGATTCATGAAATTTCCTGCAGCAATTTCCCCTCCAAAAGCCGTTTTTTGCTCTAACTCCCCTCCAAAATCACTGAGGAAGCTAAAATCAAAATACGTTTGTCACTTGGGCTCATTTTATCATATGACACAGCAATAAAAAATTTTCGACCCCTCCTGTACCCCCACCACTATTTTAGGTTGGTAACCCCGCCTTCCCCCTCCAACATCATGTATGGAAGTGAATTCGGGATATAGTATACAACTTATCCCCAATAACCATATGAATTCATATTAATTACATTTTTACCAACTTGAGGCTCCTCAAGCTCTACTCAAAATTTTGATAATCCGCCATTTTGAATCCATTTTGATCCAAATTCAAGAGGTCATATTGTGGTCACCAACTAACCTCACACACAAAATTTGACCTCTTTAACTTGATTTGGTGGGGAGATATGGAAGATTCAAGAAATTTCATGACTCAAAACTTCCTCAAAAAGCCGTTTTTTGATCTAACTCCTCTCAATATGCACTTAAGAAGCTGAAATTTGGATATGTTAGTATCCGTGACTCACTCTTTCATATGAAATCAAAAACGAAAAATTTGAGCTACTTGCCCCTTCTCCAGCCCCCCTCAAAATTTGAGTGATCCGCCATTTTGAAATTTATCGAAAAAACAAAAAAACTATTTTTGCGCATTTTAAAGAAGAGTCCCTCACCAAGTTTTGAGCGAATTTTATGAATACTCGCCGGCGCTACGCGTGGGGGAAATATATATATATATACACAGTGTCTAACTTACCTTAGTACCCACCAAACTCCTACGTTTAAAAATGATAAGCAGTTATTTCATTTCTTTTGGTTTCTTTTCGAAATCTAGAAATTTAATTGCTACATTTGCTTTATTTTTCGGTCACCTTCAATTACAATTCTTAGAATTAGGTGATGAAAATCTTTTCAAACTCTTAACACGATTATTTCTCTTCAATTATGAAAACGCTGATAACAGCTAAATTAACTCTAATTAATGAATAACTGGGAAAAAATTAATAAAAATACATAATTATGTTTTACAGATTTAAAATTATTCATTTTCGCAAGATAAAATCAAAAGAAATGAAATTGTTTTTCTGCAACGAAGGGAATTTGACGCTTGAGGCATATATTTATCGTGATTGAAAGTGCTCAATCAATTTTAAATGGTTCCAAACGTAAATATTTGAGATCCCCTCCCTGATCGCTTTTTCCAAAATCAGGTAGGTTGTAATAGTTTTTTGATGCATTTTTCGGTGAAGTAATCTTTCACTATCTACTTGGAAATTTTTTTGTGTTCTATTTCAAAATTAAAGTAATTTTTCTTTTTTTCTTTCGATTAAAAAAAATTGGAATTAAATTACTCGATTATATTTTCCATTACTAATGAATCAGTAATTCATCGAAGTAACTTGTCGATTTAAAAATCAAGCAATTTTCTCTTCACGTTCTCACCTAAATATATCGATCTGAAAACTTCAAGTCAATTGGTTACCGTATTCGATGACTAATTTGAAAACAAAATCAAATATTTAAATTCCCTCTAACTCTACCAAAGGAGGAACCGGAATAAGTTTAATTACGTGTCGCATCGTTTCGTGCACGCTGACCGAAGCGCAACGGTATTTACACTACTAACAAGTCTATTAGGTTTTCGTCGCCAATTCGTTATACTACATCGGCATATTCTTTTTAATTTTTTAACGACTGTAATTATTTTTAATATTTCGTATCGTCAATATACAATTACCGTTTAGAAAACCTAGCCAGCGAAACCTACACAAACCTAAACATTCTATCAAAATCGTCCACAGTTGCGATCTTTGTTATCGCCCGTGAAAATTCAAACCCTCAAGGCTATTTTGTTAACAATAGCAACTAACGAATGAATCTTACAAAAATAAAAAATCGTTCGACAGGATTTAAGGTTAATTGTGTCGATGAAAAATGCGCCGTAGGTTTTCAATAATGTTTTGGAAAAACTTATAATGATCGTCGTGTCAGCGCGTCTAATTTTTTTGTTCCTGTGCAAAACCTAAGGTGTAATTAAATACGACAGTAGGCGTGAAAATGTGCTTTGATGTGGCAAAAGGTGAGTACTGTGCGCGAAAAATTACTCCTTTTGAAATTCTAATAAGACATTGATTTACTCATTTCCATACGAACGATCGTGTTCCTTAGTGTCGTTTACAAAGGCTTCATAGTTCGTGTGAGGTTTCACTACGTGTTATGAAGAGTCCGACGAATTGTTCGGATATACGCAATAGAGTGAGCTATATTTCGTTTGTTTTTAGAAACGTGGGAGTTGGATGAGGGAAAAAGAGGTCCCCAGTTAATGGCAACATCCGCCAAAATGAGAGTGAAATGTTTAAGAATTTGAAATCTAAGGAAAAAAAAATTTTTGAGCAATTAAAAAATTTTTTCCTCCTAAATTTACATTTTATCGTTCAAAGACTGGAAAAATTTTCAAACGTAAATTTTTTCAAAATTATAGACGTCACAACCTTGAAAAACCAAAACATTTGGGTATTTCCAAAATTAAATAATTAATGAGTAATCCACAAATTATGACATCATGAGTTGTTTTGATTTTTGTTTTTTTAAACATGAAATTTGACGAGTTATCAAAAATAAATGAATAACGGATAATTTGTTGCTGTTTCTACAAAATCAAGACAATCTTGAGCTTTTTTGAAGTTTTTTGAAAAAAAAACACGCGATTTGATGTATTTTTTAAAATAAATAAATAATGAGTAATGTATGAAGCATGCGTTGAATAAGTTTGATTAAAAAACTAAAACTGAAGGATATAGAGCGTAATTAAGGCCTGTATTCGGCCTCAAATACTTTAGAAAATTTATGGCTCATAGGTTGTATTATATGATGCCTCCTAATAAGGAATAGACCCTCATTTCGCAAGGAAACCTCCATTTTGGAGAAATGAGGGGGAATGTGGTTCTTCATTTTTAAAAGTGATATAAAGCTATGCCTGTTGTTAAATCACATTTTGGAAAAAATTTCAAAAAACGGTATTTTGGGTAGTAAATTAGTTTTGATGTTATTGAATGAAAGATGGCGCCTTCTCGACGTGAAATTTCTCATCATACAAGATTCTACCAAATTTTAAAAGTTCTTTTTCAAATTAGGAAAAGCCTGACTTTTGTTTGGAATTTATTAACAATTGCTCATAGGATATTTGTTAAGAAGACAGAAAAAAAAAAATGTTCGTAAAAATTTTAACTCCCTATCTACCATATGGAGGGAGAGGGGTAGAGCTAATATTTAACACTTCGAGGCTCTTCAAACCATAGTAGTTATAGACGCCACTATAACAAATTATTAAAAAAAAAAAACTTCCTCAAAATTTGAAGATCTGCCAATTGAGATTCATTTTTATCCAAATTTAAGAAGTTACATTATAATCGTTAACTAACCCTACACACAAAGTTTGAACTTTCTAGGTCGATTTGGTGAGGAGATATGGACGATTTATGAAATTTCTGTTGTGATTTAAGGATTTTTTTGTAGTTTTTAACCATTTTTTTGCTGTAATTTTTAATAATTTTTCTTTTGCAATTTTTACCGATTTTTTCCCATTTTTTAATTTTGTAATAATTTTCAAATTTTTTTTTGTAATTTTTACGATTTTTTCCCAATTTTTTAATTTTGTAATAATTTTCAACAATTTTTTTTTGTAATTTTTAATGATTTTTTTTGTAGTTTTCAACGATTTTTTTGCTGTAATTTTTAATTTTTTTTTTTGTAATTTTTACCGATTTTTTCCTTTTTTTAATTTTGTAATTATTTTTAACAATTTTCTTTTAATTTTTAATGATTTTTTTTCTTGTAATTTTTAAATATGTTTTTTTTGTAATTTAAAACGTTTTTTTTTTGTAATTTTTAACGATTTTTCCCATTTTTTTAATTTTGTAATAATTTTTAACAATTTTCTTTTGTAATTCTTAATGATTTTTTTTGCTGTAATTTTCAACGATTTTTTTTGTAATTTTTACAGATTTTTTTTTGTAATTTATAACGATTTTTTTTTTGTAATTTTTAACGATTTTAAAATTTTTAGTCTTTTGTTCATGGCTACCACATTTTGAGGTTTATAATCCTTCCTTTTCTCCTCCAACATGAAGTATGAAGGTAAATTTTGAGTACACAATACTTATCATTCCCGGTAATCATGTGAGTCTATATGAATACATTTGTACTTATTTGAGGCTCTTCAAGCTCCTCTCAAGTTCTTGTAAACCGCCATTTTGGATTCATGTTGATCCAAATTGAAGAAATCATATTCAGATCACTAATCCTACATCCAAAGTTCGAACTTTTTTGGTTGATTTCGTGAGGAAATATAGAAGATTTAAGAAATTTTTTGACTTGAGATTTCCTCAAAAAGCTATTTTTTGCTCTAACTCCTCTCTAAATACACATAAGAGGCTAAAATTTGAAAATGTTAGTGTTCTTTATTTAATTTTTCATAATAAGAAATCAGAAACTAAAATTTTGAGTCATTTGCTGCTTCCTTGGTTCCCCTAAAAATTTGAGTAATTCGCCAATTTGAAATGTATCAAAATTTTTTTTTCTCAAACATTCCAAAATATAACACAAATGTATGATGCAAACATGAGCTGTAATAAGTTAGCAGCTTAAAAGTTTTCAGAACATTGAAAGACGCACACTGAATTTGTATATGTTATTAAAATTAAGATATAGCAATTTTCCAATCGATTAAAAAAATTTAAAACACGCTAAAAACTCAAAAAATAAAATGCCAATTCTTTGGAGTTTTGAGCCCTGGGTGTAAAAATTTTTTTATTTTTTCAACTCAAAACTTCAGAGTTACAAAAATTGAAATTATCAAAATCATCTCCAAAAGTCCACTTAAACCGAAGATAAATTCGTTGAATATCAATTAAAAAAGGGTAAATGAAATTCATTGGATTCCAAAAAAAATAAAACTCATTCATTTCTATGCGCCAAGTAATCGAAAATTTTCCATGTATCTTTTACATCGGTATGCAAAAAATTTCGTGTCTACTACACGTGCCAATTCAATGTTGTAATCGCTCCCACGATATTCCAGCCTCCTTGAAAAACGACGAGAACAATCCACGAACAAAATTTACGCGTTTTAGCGTCGAAACGCATTTCAAAAAATCGCCTCCAAAATTCGCCCATTTCGACAAAAACATTGTTTCGCAATCTCGGTTGTTTTTTATTTACGTTTTGGAAAAATATACGCCACAACTTTATACCGGGAATTTGGGTACACTTCCACTCGGTGAAATCCGTCGCAGGGGAAGGGCGAGGAATGAAATTGAGGAGCGGTTACGATGAGTATGAAAAATTAATACAAAAAAGCGGTTTACATACAGGTGATTCATATAAAAGCGAAAATGTAAAAACACTCGTAGCTCGCAGCGTTAGATATCCTTAATCATGTCCTCCTTCAAGGTCGTAAAAACATCATAGCTCGATTTAAATTGTATGTTATAGTTTATTGAAAATAATTTTATTGTTTTTATTGCGCTGATAAAGTGATCGATTTTATTTATAGTTTGATAGGGAGGCGTATAACATACATATGAGTAAATATTTGGTGTATTTCGCGGTATCCATATACGGTAATTTTTTTTTGCGAATTTCACGGAGAGAAAATTTTGTAATTCGTGTACATTCAACTAGTGGGCAAAAAAAGGTCAATGAATTTTCTCCCAATGGTCCATCTCCAAACTGGTTGTACCGGTACTGAATTCCTAGCTACAATGTATAATTATACGTGTGGATTGGCATTGTAGAAGAGATGGATTTTTTTGGCGTATAATATTATACAATTTTATTACTAGTTCAGGTTTTTCGTACACTGGAAACGAAAGTTTGCATTAAGGTAGACCAAATTTATTAAATGACTCACAAAAAAAAATTAAAACAAAATTCGTTCCAAAGTTAATGAGAATACTTGCTGAAACCAGTTACAAGTTTTCAAAAATTTCAAAAAATTGATTTGAGGCAATTAAATTTTTTTTAGTTCAAAAATTAAATTTTGTCGTTATTAGTTCATATATTTTTGTTTGTAATTATGTCTACACCTTTTTGTTGATTTACCTTTTTTTTTGTTTTTTTTTTGTTTTTTTTAGCAAAGCATAAAATTTTAGATATTTTTAAAAATAATAATAAATCTTTTCATTACATAGATGGGTTATTTATGGGTCATTTGCATGGTATGGGCTTAATATGAACTCCTGAGGATTCACAAAAAAAATACACCCAATCTTTTCCTCACATGGGTTCTCAAAATTTGAGTAATTTCACTGTGAAACATCGATAATCGATATGATGTCATTTTAAAACGAAGTTGTAATGATTTGAGAACCACTGTGAGGTAGAAATCAAACATATTTTATAACCTGAACGCCAAAGAGCTTAATAATATTGTTTTCTATTTTAATAAATTTAATATTTACTTATTATAAAAATAATAAATAAGTAAAGGAGACAAATCGTACCATGTTGCACAATCGTTTGTAAAATTACATACGACAAATCATATACAATGTAAAAAGCGTTTGATTTTTTTTAGGTGTTGTTAACATACTGTTCTTTTAAAAAAATACTAAGGAAATATCACAAATTCACAAATTTTAAAATTGTTAAAAAATTCATAATTCATATCGTGAAAGGTAATTTGGCGCTTCAAGCTCCAAGGTTTGAGATTCACACAGTATATATTGATATGTTAAACTGATGCGCAACTGCGCATGCGCAAGTACCCATTTTAAAGTTATGAACGCTAATACAAGGAACTAGTTTATGTACTTTGCGCATGCGCGTAAGTAACATTTTTATAGGTGTACTCTTGCGGTGATTTTTTTATCGGTTCTCTTACATCAGTTTTTTTTCTTTTACATTTTTCACAGTTGTTATTAGAAAATACAGATCTGCTGTAGACACTATTTCCGGACATGAATTTCAAACGCCTGTTTGTGTCATTAAATTGAATATAGAATAAAAAAAAGTTGTTTGAAAGAAAAAGAAAGCAGCCAAGCCGTATTACTGGAGCTGAGTTTTTAACTGGGGCTTGTTCAGATTTACAAACAACATTTCTAATTTCTTCATGTCTACAAGCCACACTCAATACCAAGTCTTTCCACAACCACATAAGAAGTTTAACACAGAACAAATGTAGTAGCTCATAGCGACTTGAGGCTTATCAAATTATCTTCAAATTTTCAAGATCCGCCATTTTGCATCCATTTTGACTAAATTGAAGAGATCATATTCTGGCCATCAACTAACCCTACACAGCATATATGAAGTTTCACCTTTACAGGACGATTTGGTGGCGACATATGGAATATTCATGAAATTTCCTGCAGCAATTTCCCCTCCAAAAGCGGGTTTTTGCTTTCAACTCTCCCTCCAAATTCACTTGGGAAGCTAAATTGAAACAAGTTAGTCACTTGAGCTCATTTTATTATATGACACCACTATAAAAAAAATTTCGACATCTTGTGTACTCCCAATATATTTTGAGATCGATAACTCCTCTTTCCCCCTCCACCATCATGTATGGAGATGAAATAGGGATATAGTACACTTTTTATCCCTAATAATCGCATAAGTTTATATTAATTACATTTTTACTAATTCGAGGTTCCTCAAGCTCTACTCAAATTTTGATAATTCGCCATTTTAGATCCATTTTAACCCAAATTCTAGAGTGTCATATTCTAATCACCAACTAACCCCACACAGAAAGTTTGAATTTTCTAGATTGATTTGGTGAAGAGATAATTGAAAGAATCAAAAAATTCCATACCTTAAAACTTCCTCAGAAAGCCATTTCTTACTCCAGCTCTCCTTCAAATACACTTAGGAAGCCGAAATTTGAATACGTTGGTGTCCGTGACTCATTCTTTCATATGAAATTAAAAACAAAAAATTTGAGCCATTTGCCCCTTCTCCAGCTTCCCTCAAAATATGAGTGATCCGCCATTTTGAGGTGTATCGAAAAAACAAAAAGGCCTTTTTGTATCATTTCTACGAAGAGTCTTTCACCAAATTTTGAGCGAATATCATGAATACCTGCCAGAGCTACGCGCGGGAAAAAATATATAAGTGCGTGCATACCAAAAAGTTAGACATTTGCCAGATGATTACAAATGGTCTGAAACGCAAAGATTTAAGACCGCATCCTCCCCCTCCCCTTTCTAAATCAGGTAAGCAGTAATAACTGTGGTTTTCAAGTGAAAAAATCATCTAAAAAAATGAACAACCGTTAGTATTCAAATATTGTATATTTTTTATCAAACTTGAAAAAACAAAATTATTTTTTACTTACTTCACCTAAATAAAAAACTGTCACTAAATTTTTACTTTCTAATGATTCCAAAATACCACTCACCAGCTAAAAATAGTTTACGAATTCAGTACACATTTTGAAATAAAAAATCAACGTACAATATTTTAAGAGTCATTGGCAAGGTGAATATCAAGTACATTGTTCCAAACTTTTGGTGGAACTTTATCAGTTTTAAACATGTATATATTATCACCGTGTGTTATCATGGTAAAAGACTCCCAGTGAAATATTCACTTTTCTTTTTCAGAGAAACGATAGTTAAATGAAAACTTTGAATGTGCTGTCCAGTGTGTAAGGTACACTTATCAGTATTCAATGAGCAATAAAATTTCTCATAAAGAAAGCATGTTGCCGTTGCCTTGCACTTTCGAAATAAGTTAAAAATGGTCAAGAGGTTCTAAACTGTTATTTTTAGAAAAAATGACAAAGAAACATCTATACGAATTCAACATCATATAAAAATTAATCAATAATGAATTTTTTTTTTTAATTCAAAAATTAAAGAAACCTTTTAAATGTATAAAAATGGGAAAATTTTCTATAAATGAAATAAAGGTCCAAAAATTGAAGAAATTTTTAAAAATGAAAAAATTGAAGAAATGTATTCTGAGAAAAAAATTACAAAATAAATAAATAAATAAAAACAAAAAATCATAAAATGAAAAAATATTAAACATTAAATAAATTTAAAGAAAAATTTTGGAAAAATGTTTATTTCTTCAAAGTGCATATTGTTTTTTTGAAAAACTATTTTTCTCTCCGCATACTTCGTTTAAAAAAAAAAAACTACTTCAATTCTCCAAAATAGAAACGTACGATAAGCAAACCCAAAAATTATTTCTGCTCTAAACTCAACTAGGGCTCTCGCTATCCTTAAAAATACCAACTCATTTGCTCAAAACACTTGCATTTTATTCGCGTAAAATTCCATCTCCCGAAGCCACCCTCATCCGCTAGAAAATTTCTCGTATCAAATTTCATATCGTCCTCAGACATCTCATGCCGTCAAGGTAACTGGGTCACTGCACCGTTGCATTCGCTTTATTAATAATTTATTAAGTATCGGCGATTAGAGACTAAACAAAATCTCCCGTAATAAAACACGTTGCTTGGTATTTCGCATTTCATATAAGTATTTAGATTCACCGACCATCGCCGTGTAACTTAAGTTCACGGTAATATCGGAGAATCACGATAATATTCGTTACATAATCTCACCCGCTGTAGAAGAAGTTATCACGTAGAAGGAGTCGTTTTCGTATCGCTACCTTAGTCGTGTGTTTATTCGTACCTCTCAGTTTGCATCGAATTGTCGAAGTTTTCAGTTATGGGTGTGATAAAACGTTCGTACTTGGTGTTTTTAATTATAAGTTTCGTGTACGCGAAGAAATTGGGGATCGGGATACACGGTATGTTTTATTCATTTTTACGGTGATTAAGAATTTAAAAAATATATTCATTTTATAGAATAATTGAGGCTGAAAAAAAATGAAATTAATTTATTTCTACGTACATAAGTACCTAGTAGTGTGAAGTGACCGTTAGAAAAATGTACTTGATCGTTTTCGTAATTTTTTTTTCCTCCGTTTTAACAACATACGATCGTTATGTGATTTTTGGCGTGAATTTTTTACATTTTTAATTATCGTCGAAGAATTCAGGAAAATAAAGTGTCCATAAATCACGTAACACGCGATATCACTCTAGTCAATTTATCAAACATTCTGCTAGAAAGTATACAAAATAATTTATCTTTATCATTTTTGTACATTAAAGCTGCAGTGTGCCAGTAAGTTCAAACATTATCAAAGAAGAATAATAATTCGCTGATTTTTTTTTTATTAGCTTTTTTTCTTGTATTTTTTCGACACCTTCCATAACTAGATATTCTTTATGTACTATTAGTGCGATCGTTGCTAACAGTTTATTACTGAATTTTCCTCATCAGATTTTACGATATATTTATTTTCGTTTTAAATAGTTCATTTATATACTTCACGATTGATAAAAACTTTCAATCTTTTGATCTTTGTTTGAAAATCATTTCTCGATTTTAATTTACCTTTGTAAATTAAATAGTCGAGATTATAGTTAAGCGAAGAAAATAAAATTGACAACGGTTCAGCGATAACTATTCGATTGCATTGGTGTGGCTATTGAAACCTGTAAACACTTCAGTTTTAGATATTCACTTCCTCGACGTCTCGAGTCGTATTTTATCAAAGAGTATAACAAATTTTTATATATCGTACTTTGGTCTCGGTGCGAAAGAATTTAAACACGTATTGCGGGTTTTCCGGTCTCAATAGTTAAACGATTACGAAAGATAAGTCGAAGTGGGAACTCTATAATATTTATTCGTTAAGAAAATTACCTGCAACTGTTGTCTTTTTATTAGAATTTATTCTTCGAGAGTTGCATTAGGTAGGGTGGAAAATTTGTGGATATTTCATCACGAACTTCTGTGTATAATTGGACGTGATAAAAATAAATCGAAGTTCATTATTCTAAAGGTAATCAGCGTCGAATTTAGGAGTCAAGTACAGGGTAAAGCGAAAATTTTCTAAAACTGGTTTTCAAAAAAAAAATCATGATTAACAAACATACCCCAAATACCTGAAAATTTATAATTTTTTAATTAATAAATATAAATTATATAATTACAAATTCCATAGGCGGGGGCGTACCGAAGACCTTCTTGGGGGGGGGGGAGAAAACCAAAAATTGCCACCTAATACAATGAAATTTTACCAACTGTTGATTTTTTTTTTTTTTTTTTTGCTCCACGAAAATAAGATGTTAAATACGATGTCACACTCTTGTTAGTTTTCAAAAAATTTAAAAATAGCTGTAATAATACTGCGCAAGTGGTCAAGTTTACCAACTTTACGCTAAAACTCCAAATTGACTAACTTTCCAAAAGCCAAGGGGAGAAGCTCCCCCTCCCCCCCCTTCGGTACGTCCCTGTCCATAGGAACTCTAATTTTTCCAAACTCAAAATTTAATACACCTCCTCCTGTGAACATACATAAGAACGCCTCTAGACCAGTGCTATGCAGGGTGCATGTCGTCAATTTATTTTTTTTTTAAATTAAATCTTTCACATTTCGAACTTGTAGAAAAAAAATCTAATTGGAATAATTTTAATTTCTTTCATGTAAAAAAAAAAAAATTATAACTAAAAAAAATTTAATATATGTATATATTTTTTAAATATACTTTCTGTGACCTTTATGACTAATAAAAATATTCACAAAAATTTCGAACTAATGAATTCCAGTTCTTGCAATTTTGTAACAATAAAAATCGAATTTCAAAATTTTCATTTTTAATTTCATTCTTCAAAGTATGTAGATTTACTTAAGCAATAAAAAACCTGTTAACCAACGTATCTGAATTTTCAGAAATTTTACCATTAAAGTAAGAGGAAATGGAGAAACATAAATTTTTTCTAATTAAACATGTAATTAATTCTGTGCTTATGGAACTAAAGAAAAATTGTAAATCATTTGAAAACAAATTTGCGCATGTCATTAGAATTACTAAAGCAGCTGGGCAATTTCTTTATGTTAACTTCGAAAAAATTCCTCAGAGAATTTGTTTCGATTTTTCATCCAGCTTACTCGATTAAGGATATGGACCCTAGGCTCCACTACTGACAAGAGATAGGTTTTCGTTAAAGAAAAAAAACTACAAAAAGAAATTAAAATTTATAAAATATTTTATTTATAGATTAAATTCTGTCTCAATGGCTCTGGCTCGGCGACTTTTAAAAATTAGTAATAAAATAATAGACTACAAATTAAATAACTCGATAGAATAAATTTTAAAGACGTTTGTATCTTAAAACCTCCTGTCCTTCATGACAGCAACTAACCTATTCTCTAAAATCTAATTTCCCTCCTCTCCCTTGCCTCTGCCCAAGTGGAGTACACGGCAAGTATAAAAAAAGAGCGAATAAATTATAAGACAGTTAAACCATTACTCAATACAAACTACGGTCTATGTTTAAAATCATTTTTTATAATGCTTGAAAAAAAAAATTTAACTTATTTAAATTCATCGAGGAACAACATAAAAACCAGGATATTAACAAGTCAATTAATTTTGTATCTAATCTTTCATTTGAAACTTTCCATAATATAGATACCTACCTGATTCGAATGAAAACTCATTAATTCGCATATTAAATGATAATTAAGCCTGCCATAAGATAAAGGAAATTATTAAAAAAATGGTACCTTATCAATTTAAAAAAAAATCAATTAATGTCTTAATTATCTTCTTCATTTGCGTAAGAATTTTACCTAAAATGATTACATCGATGTTGAAATGAAATAGGAGCTATGACTAGAATCTTTCAAAACGTAGGATACCCTTACTCGAAGGGTCAACTGTTTCGTTCACATATTCGGATAATTTTTTTGTACTTATTAATTAATCCTGTTTCATTAACTTTACCAGATAAAAAATCAATTTCGGGCCTTTTTCCTCGTTTTCTGAGCCTATCTCGTTATCAGTGGTATTTTTTGGATTACCAGGAGTTCAAGTGCACATGCGAATGGAAATCCATACGTGTTGGGATGTAATACGAAAACTAAATTTGCGATGATTCAATAAATCACTCAGTTTTATCAAAAAAAAATACATTTATTAATCAATTCATTTATCTAAATTCCTTCATAAACATTGTTACTGTACTTGGCGATATTAACAATGAAAATGATAGTTGCATAAAAAGTAAATTTCGTACACGAGTGGTACTCGAGAATATGTCAAAGAATACATATTATTCGAGTATCGTATTTGTCATTTACATATTATAGCGTGCATGGTATTACCAAGTAATCTTTTGATTTTACATACGCTCGATTGCTCATTTGGATTCGTGTATCAGGTACCTAGTCTTCCTTTTCGCTGAATTTTTAATTAAAAACTTGGCTATCATAGCCTTTGTGATATAAGATTGAAGGAGACCATTCGTAGTAGACTGGTCAATGTCCATTGCATTACGTTAGTGTACAATGTTTTCCTAGCCTCTATTAAAAAGTACGTATATAGCAAATTTAATCAAAATATCCTCCTATTCACATCTCTGTAAGTGCTTTCCTTGGGTTTTATATTTAACTCGAAATGGCTGTTCACTCAAATGATGGAGTGACACGAGGACACTAATGTGTTCAAATTACAGCTTCTTCAGAGAATATTCAAGGAGAGTAGAATCAAAAAACGAATTTTTGAGAAGATTTTGAGTACTGAAAGTTCTTAAATTTTTCATATGTCTTCCCTAAATGGAACTGGAAAGCTTAAACGTGGTATGTGGGTTCATTTAGGAACCACAATATGGCCCTTTGATTCTGGATCAAAATAAATTCAAAATAGCGGATCATTAAAATTTGAGGAAAGCTGGAGAAGCCTCAAATGGCTCGAAATTGATAAATATGGACTTATATGAATATTAATCGCTAAGATAAATAACATTGCCAAATCTAATTTCACACTTAAAACTGAAGATGAGGAGAGATTGTTGTCTTCCGAAATTGGAGGGAGGGGGAGGGAGGTATTTCACATGACGAAGGAAGTTCAAATTAACAATATACATAGAAAAATTACAGCATCCTAAGCAAAGCTGGAGGAGAATTTGAGTGAAACAGCCTTTGGAGGGGTAATTGATTATGAAATTTCTGGAAAAAACTCTCATAGGTCCTCACTGAATGTATTTAGAAAGCTCAAATTTGCTTAATAAGCTACGAAGACCCAAATAGACCCAAAAGAGTCGATAATCTTAGATCTGAAAAATACTTAAGAAGCCTTAAATATCTCGAATTTAATAAATATAGATGCGACTTGTCTTCCATTAAAAATTCAGCTCTGGTAATACGACATGGCTGCTTACATTTCCACTTACTATAATTGTAAGTGATTGCGAATCTTATACCGAAGCCGACTTGTCAATGGAACAAAGCGAACCGGAAGGCATAAATAGATGCAGCTATATTTATTAAATTTGAGGCCTTTCATGTATTTTTTAGATTTTAAATTTTCAGCTCTTTTGGATCCATTTAGGTTTCATGGTCTCATTAAGGAAATTTCAGCTTTTTAAGTACATTTAGCGAGGCGATATGGCGTACCTTACAACAAATTTCGTGGTCACCCTAAACCTGTTTTGCTCCAACTCCCTTCCAACTTTGCTCAGGATACTGAAATTTTTATATATTGCCGATTTGAACTTACTTCATCGCGTGAAAGAGTAATAAAAGTTATCAGACTTTTACTTCACTCATCCCCCTCCTCCCCCCCAACAAATTTTTGTAGAGACTCTTCTCATTTTCAGTATCACTTGTGAGGGTGGATTTGGGTTATATTACTAATCCATATTTATCAAACTTGAGCCATTTGAGGTTTCTCGAGAATTTTTGAAATTTTAATGATCCTCCATTTTGAATACATTCTGATTTGTATTCAAGAGGTTATATTTTGGTTCCTAAATGAACGTAAATTGCAAAATTTGAGCTTTCTTGTTGGATTTATTGAAGACGTATAAAACATTTGAGAAATTTCGTTGCTCAAAATTTCCTCAAAAATTCGTTTTTTTATTTCAACTCTCTTCCCAATCAACTAAAGAAACTGAAATTTGAGCATACTTGCTTCCTTTCACTCTGTTGAATGATACTTAATCGAAAATTTTGAGATATGTATTTAGGAGCCCTCCATCCTCTTTTGACTTTAAGTGAACCATCATCCTAGTGTACTGCAGATGTAAAGAAATTATCAACATTACCTGCAAGTCTGAGTTTATACCTTAAAAAATTCAGCTTCAGTAATACAGCATAGGTGATTAGTTGTTTTTACTTTTCAGAACAAAAATTGATGTAACACAGAATAAATCTGGATTACATCCAAAACGTATCGACAAAACGTAAACAAATATTAGTGACAGCTACGAATGTTGAATTAATAAATTGTATAAAATATACAGAAAAAATCTCGCCAAGCCTACACAAAATATTTCAACTTATATACTTATTAATATTTTTTTTGCCTATATTTTTCGTTTATCTGTTCAAAATGGTTTCATCGTTCAAAAATTAATCGTGTTTTTTTTTTATTTTTCACGTATGGAACTTTTTTTCAAATCTTGGAAGAGGTATTAAAAAATTAAAATTGATGTCTTCGTATAAAATTGTAAAAATCATTTTAATATTTCGCAAAAAATTATTATTCTGCGTTCTTATTCGTAATCTGGCTAATTCGCAGTAATTAAAATTTTCCAACGTTCGCGTATCATTCGCAATCCCCGTCAAGCACCCTTCCCCTCACCTCCCCTCTTGATTATAGCGTAATGCTGTACTATAAAAGTAATGCAAGTAAGTGAGAAGATAACGATAATTTCAATGTCTAAAAAAGTGATTTATAAGGGGAATTAAAATCGAGTCAAATAGAAGCATTAATAAAAAGGACGAGTGGATATTTCTTGGAAGGAAAAAAAATTACACGTTAAAATAGAACCATCAAAAAATCATTATATACTTACTTACTAATCGATTAGAGCTTTCGAACTTAAGGCTTAGGTGGCAGCTATGAAAATTTAGTACTTCATTACTTATTTACCTGTATTACATCATTACCATTTTTTAAAAACAATTATGAAATATGGAATATTTACATTGAAATAAATTATCTACCTTCTTAGATACGTTTGTAAAGTAAAATTATTAGTTTTTTAATCATCGCGTCGTTTACAGAAAGCAAACCAACTCGCGATGATTTGGAAGTGAATATAACAGACGTGATGAATTGCACACCGAAAAGCGAATCAATCGACGAATTTCCGCCGGATATTTTCAACCAAGAGCAACGAATCCACGGAGCCATAATATTCCATTTAATAATCGGCTTTTATTGCTTCGTATTGATCGCGTTCGTCTGCAACGATTACTTCTTACCGTCGGTGTTTTGTATTTGTCAAGGTAAGTTTAGACAACAGGTACAGGATGACGTATGGTGTCAATGAAATAAAAATATAACGAGCTATTTTCAAATTAACATTGAAGTATTAAAAAGCGAAGAACAAAGTCTGTGACGTAACTAATACAATTTTTCTGCCCGACTTCCACGCAGTGTTCGCGGTATTCGGTGAAATGTGTATTTTAAAAACAATTTGCATATTTGACTAAGAAAAAAAATGAAATTAATGTCAACAGATTTACATCTATCGCCCGATGTGGCCGGAGCAACCTTTATGGCGACTGCAACCTGTGCCCCGGAGTTATTCGTTAATGTTATTGGAACTTATTTAACCGAGTCTGATCTAGGAATTGGAACAGTGGTTGGCAGTGCAGTTTGCAATATACTCGGCGTAACCGCGTGCGCTGGACTCGCTGCTAGCAAGGTAGTTCACAATCTGCTTACTAATTGGTACTTTATATACGTAAAATTAATTTTTTTTTTACAAAACAGGCCGAAGGTTAATAACTTCGGACGTCAGTAATAGTTTTCAACGCTAGTGTTTCGAAGGCGTTGAATATGTTAGGTTAAATGAAACCGATAATTTGGGAATTATTGTTAGGTAGAATATAAAATTGGAAGTTTGGCCTTTGCTACGTGATAGTGGAGCGTACATCTTTGTCGTTGGATTATTGGCCATTATACTGGCAGATGGGGTTGTTATGTGGTATGAAGCCTTGGTACTAGTCATCTTGTATTTCGTATATTTCATCCTGATGTTCACCCAAAAACGCATCAAAACAGCCGCTAATAAAATTTTAACTTCGAAAAATTCATTTAGTTGTAAGTATAATTTTATCAGATTTTCAAATTCCTCATTGAATGTAATTTTTATATTTAATTTAAAAAAAATAACAACTCATGAAAACATTTTCACGATATTTTTCTTCAATTAAATATTTCTCTATTTATTCAGCAACATCATCAATGGATGCAATTATGTCAGGAGTGCCTGCAGAACCTTGTTACGGAACTTATCGTCCGTTCTATTTCACTGATTATATACCTCACAGTCATAACGAAAAACCAACTCAGCAAAATAACAAAGAATCGAATGCGGAAAAACAAATTAGCGAAGAAGGTGAGTATTATTATAAAATTCCTTCAGTCTGTGATATTAATTTAGATAATTGCAAACAATATTATAAATTTTATTACCTTTGATAATTTTTCAGTCGAGCCAATTTGTTCACCTCCTGGAGGATTTTTGTTGAATATGTGGTGGGCTTTATCGGTACCAATTTCCTTGATGTTATCCGTTTCCATACCGGATTGTAGAGTGTATCGTAAATTTTACCCATTAACATTCATTATGTGTGTGGTATGGATCGGTATTTGTTCATATGTGGTGTCCTGGATGATGACAATATTTGGTAAGTATATATTTAATTTTATGGTCCAAAACAACAAAAGCTTCATAGTAATAAGAGGAAAATAACTGTAAACTGGTACCTGTTGCTTTTCAAGAAATGAAACTTGCGATGGGTTGTAAATGCTAATTTCCTTCAATAATTGAATTCGTTTAATTGTTATTATAAATTAAGATGGAGCCGAAGGCAATAATGAATTTTAATTGGTTCAAGAAAAAAATGTGGACACTAAAAATGAAAAAATTGGAGAAAATTGGAAAACTCAGAAAACTGAAAAATGAAAATAATTCAAAATTTAGTAAACATATTAGCAGTGGTGACAAAATGAGAAATTAAAATTAGTTATTCAGAAGAATAAAATGTAAAAATTATTTTTAAAGTGATTTTTTTTCGGTATACCTTTTTTTTAAGTAAAAAATCATAAACATGGTCATAAAAAGTGTTAAAAAATTCTAAAAACTCAGAAAAAATGGAAAAAATCATGTTAAAAAAATGTATTACTAAATTTACAATTTTTACAAAGCAGATCAACACTGTAAATTTTCTCGATGCAGTTTTTCGCGGGAATTCGAAATTGAAAATGTTATTCTGAAATTAAAATATCGTCAATTAATTTACATTTATTCCCGAACTTTCTAGTTGCTAAGATAGAATAATAAGTATGCTCTACTTCTTCAACGTTTGATTTATCTCGTTTTTATCGATTTATACAGGTTTTACATTTCATATCAACGACGCTGTCATGGGTATAACATTTTTAGCCATCGGTGGCAGCATTCCAGAAGCATCTTCTGCAGTGGTAAACGCTAGAAATGGTAAGTAATTTATTACATCTTCTTTGATTACACATTTGGCAAGTTAAAAATACTAAGTAGTCTAGTGTAACATTGACACGTAATTTAACAATAAATTGTATCTTCATTACCGTGATAATATCGTAGTTTGAATTATAATACTAATACAACTTATATTTCTCATTATAGGAATAGGATCTATGACCATTAGTAACGCCTTGGGAGCAAATACGTTGGACATTTTGATTTGTCTAGGTGGACCATGGTTAGTTAAAACATTACTTCCTGCCAACATCGGCGGGGGAGCTATTACATTGGAGACACGTGGTCTCGCTTTCAACTGTTTATGTTTAATTATTAGCGTTGTGATATTGAATATTGTAACGTACGCGAATTCATTCCATATGAATCGTATGTATGGTTTTATTTGCTTATTAAGTTACTTCGCTTTTATTATTCTTTTGATATGCACCGATATGAACCTCATTTTTGATTTCGGAACTAGCGTTTGCTAATATTGACACTGAAGTGTGTAGCCGTTAGTTTAAAAGACTTTATATTTTGTTGCTAATTTGTTTTAATAAATTGGAAGAAAAAACATTTCTTTATATTACGATTACTTTTTAAGTAAGATGTTGATTTAATGAATAATGTTTGTTTTGCATCATACATATTAGGTATGTACATTTTTTTTGCAGTTGCATTTTGTACTTTCTATATAATTACCTATTTGAACGCAAACATAATTTTTTTAAATTTTATATCAAACGTTTTAGTCCGTACTTTTTGTAAATATTGTTATTCTAGATGTGTAATTAGTTTTTTCATTGCTTAAATTTATCCTTTTTTTTTTTTTTTTTTTTAATTTTGCATCCATTTCTTTTTGTTATTCATTTGTTAATTTGGTTGAGACAAAAATAGCTTTAGAAGTATACTATTTAAGGACTTGGTTGAATTTTTTTTTGTAATGCCTATATATTCTATAATGTATATATTGACGAATTATATAATCTGCAATCGAGTAGGATGATTCAGTCACCACTGTTTCTAGAGTTAAATAATATTGTTTATTGTATAGATATACCGATTATTATGCACTTTTGGGAATGAATATTTTTTTTGTGCGAATCATCTTGTCATTCACAAATCGAAATTAACACGTATTATACGTGTCTACCATTTATCGTTAAAACCAAAAACTTCTCAGTAAGAAGCAATTTTACGAGTTTTCTTTTGTACGTATACGTAAAATATACCTAAATCCATGTGTAAATAAGAAAACATATATTATTTAATTTTATTTCTTTGCTTCATTAGGTGTCTTTATAATATGCAACAATAATATGATCAATAATTTTATTATTATAATTTTTCCGAGATATTTCTAGTCCTGTTACACATAACAACGAAAATGCTGATGGTGAAATTATTATTTTATGAAAATTCAGTGCTACTGTAATTATATGAACTCAAATCAAAATATTCATGTTTTAATCATGGTATTCTATCGTTAAAAAAAAAGTATGAGCTACTTATAAACTTCGAATTTCTTATGTAGCTATTGTTATTTCCTTCTCTTCCAAAGAGTATTTTATTATTGTAAAATATTGTTATAACTTTTGAGATAAGTTTTTCCATTATTTTTCTTGTTAGTGACATAAATATTTCGAAATCCGTACACGTATGTTGATTCGTAACGATAATTAAAATTATTGTAATGTGTGTAAATACTATAAATATATCATTAAAACATCACGGTGAAGTTGTATCTTTTTTTATTTCAATTATTAATGATATTCTTTGCATTTCTTTTTAGATTTTTCTTGTTTTCTCAATTTCATACTTATGAGAAAATAGGTGACGACATTACAAATTATGAACGAAGAAACGAAAGATTATTAACTATTCCGAAATAGTTGTAGACAATCTGCTGTCTTGTAACATTTTTTTTTTCCAGAAAATTAAATACCTAAAAACAATAATATTGGTATTCACGAATTATTGGAAAATTGCTTATTTCGGTTAGATGTCTACATCAAAAAATAAATATTTCTTTCAAATTGCATTTAGGTTAATTCAAATCGTTAAATGGGGAAAAGACGGAAAAGACTAAAGACGCATTAGCGTTTACATTCTTTACATCAGCTGATTTTTGTTTTCATTCTTCTTTCTTGACTTTTCGGTTCATTGTCGTTTCAACTATTTTAACATAAGCGCCCAAGTTGTCGAACAATTGCTTCAAACTTATACAAACTTCGTTTTTTTTTTATTAAAACGATGAAAAATGACTATTTATTGCTTTTATAAGGTTTAATACAATAACATTTAAGTAATAAAAAATATACCAATACGTTTACTAGAAAATTAGCCAAAAATTTTCGATATTAATTTGCTAAAGAAAGTTACAGTCCACATTCAAAACAAAAATACAGGCATTTACTACGCTAGGTAATTCAATGAATAACACGTGACTCTACTACAACCAATGAAATAACTGTAGGAATTTTCATCCATTCATTTGCTTTCTTTGTGGTGGTTTTGTAAATGTACGTATAGATTCCACTTACGTTAACGTTAAAGAATCTAGTTTTTGTGTTGTAGGTTTATGAATAATGTTGAATTACTTACGATTAATTAGTTTTGCAAATGATCAATAGTAAATTTTACCAAAAAAATTAATAGGTAATGGTTTTCGCTGATGCCGTGATGTTATTATCGAGGTAATGTTGAATGTTTGTGGTATTTATGTTTATCCTTTGTTGATATTATATTGATCTTTTCGAGTCTCTAGGTCACTATGTGCATACATAATACATATTTGTATTTTATGTTTATATTTTATTCGTATTTCGGCGACAACAGTTACCACCAGTGGTATTAGTGTTGTTTGTACAGTTCGTTAGTAGTTCCGTAGGTTTATAGCATAGCTATGAGTGATACCGATAAATGAAACGGTGGCAAAGTATTGTTGATTATTATCACAGTGTTACCCGTTAATCTGTATAATAGGTGTGTATAAGATGTATTCTTTATCAATTCGATGTTCGTAAGAAATCACTCGAGTGTTAGGTGTTTTATGTATCGGATGTGGAGATGTTTTGAATTTTATCACTTGTTTACCTAATCTTAGGATATCCGAATATCGTTTTAATTATGATTTTAATATGATTTTAGGTATTGGGGAATCGACGCAGTAGTGGAAACCTAGTTTCGTGCCATAGTTGATGTATGAGCCAGCGTAACGTTGAAATGGGTATTGAATTAAATCGTACGATCGACACGTGAATGATCGCCTATAGTTGCACAATGAAGCCCGGTTCATCAGGCTCTGATTCCATGGGTCCGATGAACGTATTACACAATGGTGTTAAAATGGATACCCGTAGTCCGAACCAGAACTCTTGTATCACCATACAAGAGATACCCAAAGAAAATTCATTATCTTCGGTGCGTAAATTACCAAAGAAACGTAAATACGATTTATCGGAATTGGAAGAAACTCCACCGCGAACGGAGCCGGCCGCCGCTACTTCAATTCAAAACGAGATAACACAGCCTCCGCAATCAGCGGCTGTAGATTATTCGTGCGTAGGCGCCAATAATAGTACAAATAATTATAACGGTCACGGCGGATCGCCTATCAAGATGCACCAGAAGTACGAACCTCCTCGTATATATTATACGGATACCAGTCAAAACCGTAGCGCACCTACGACCGATTATTTTCCCATACCTTCGATAAACGTTAATAACTCAACGATACCCGAACGTAGGGAGAATTCGGTCAATTTGCACGAATGGATTGGCACTAGAGTGTTGGCGAAACGAGGCAATTTGTATTTACCAGGCACCTTACGTAGGGCCGATTCAGCCGCCGGTAAGGTATGGATAGAATTCGACGGTAAGCCGGAGAAAGAACTCGTTATGTTCTCAGATGTCAATAAATCCGGCAGATACGACGTGATCAGCGACGCGTGCCCGACTCTAGGTCAAATCAACATAGGTGATCGCGTATGTATCCGTACCAGCGGATCTTTAGGCGACGATAACCAAGTATCTAGAATATTCGTCGAAGGTATCGTATCGAAAATATTGCAGTCGCCGAAGACCATATTCGTGCGATTATTGGATTCTGATAATCAAGAATACATAGTAAAAAGAGCCGATCTAAGGTTACTACAACCGCCCTGGGTGGAGGAATTGGAAAACGACGTAGACATGGATTTACCCCCGCCACTGTTACCCTACGGTAATATTCCCACTAATACGAACGTAAACGGGAATACCCTTTCTGTGGCACCTTCCATTTCGTATCCACCGGCTACCTCGACCCCCTGTTGTAAAAGCGCCGCTACATCACCATTACAAGTAAATCCGGCCACTTTGCATCCGGCTGCAGCTGTTATGCCTGCGAGCTCCGAAGATCAACGTCGTAGACATAATGACGACCTTTGCGAAAGCGACGACGATCTTAGACGAGAGAATATTTCTTTTCCTTCCTTCGATGGTGGTAAGTTCAACTTCATTCCTTTTTCAATACTTAAAAAGAAAAAATGAATGTATATAAGCCATTTTTTCAATCCACCTAAGTCGAAACTTTATGTTATCTATGATGTTCTTGATGAATTACCAGCACCAGTTTTCGATAGTAACCCCTTCATAGGGATTTGGGGTAGAAGGCAGCAATTTTTACTATTTTTGAAAAGTGATTGGGCCAAAAGTTTAATCATTGCAAAATTACCCCAATAATACGTAAAACAAATCAATCTTCAAGTTATATTTATATCCTCCATAATAGGGTTAAATTAGGAAAATTTCACAATTTATTAATAAATTTAAAAAAAAAATTGTTTTTGAACAATTTGTAAAAATTTTTGCTTTTGAAGATTATGTTCTGTTTTTACCACACGTATAAAAATTCTGTTTGCTAATTTTACCAATATTTAAAGTTTCTAAAAATACCTACAATATGTGTAAAAATATCTCATTTCGAATATTTTTTCATTAATGCTTGATAATTTTTTTTAAATTAATAAATCATTGTTATAATATGTGTAGTACCATCTAGTACATTCGATTATAAGTCTTATATCAGGAAATCACGTCATATTCATTTCTTATTATTATTGGGTTTCCAAAATAATAATTATATCACTTTGAAGTAGGTTTAGGTGTGTATAAATTGCATGTTTATTTGATGGCTTTGATATAAAAGGAAGCAAATGGCATTTGAAAAACTTTTCATTTTCTATAATTATAATGATTCCAAAATTTGCATTACTATTTTATCGAATAAAAATTTCAAATTTAAAAAAAAAAAAAAAGGTAAGCTGCCATGCCGCACTTCTGGAGCTGAGTTTTTAACTGGGGCTTGTTCAGATTTACAAATAACATTGCTAACCTCTTCATGTCCACAGACCACTCTCAATACAAAGTCTGAGAACTCCTACTGTATGCCTTCCTAAACCATATGAGAAGTTGAATTTAGAAGAAATGTGGTAATAAACACGTATTTCTCATATTATGATCACTTGAGGCTGCTCAAATCATCCATAAATTTTTATAATCCACCATTTTTGATTTTGGATCTATTTTTATCCGAATTCAAGTGGTCATATCCTGATCTCAAACTAACTCTACATATTAATTTTGGCCTTTGTTGATTTCATTTGGGAAGGATGTATGAAGATTTCAGAAATTTTAAAACTCAGAATTTCCTTGAAAAGTTATTTTTTTGCTCTAACTCCTCTCCAAATGCACTTGGGAAGCTAAAATTTGAATAAGTTTGCCACTTGGGCCTATTGTAACCTGGTATACTGCAATAAAAATTTTTGAACTTTCGTGTACACCCCCCCCCTATCTCATGTGTGAAGGTGAATTTGAGACATAGTATACTTTTTACTCTCAATAATCCTATGCATTCATATTATTACATTTTCACTAATTTGAAGCTCCTCAAACTCTACTCAAATTTTGATAATCCGCCATTTTGGATTCATTTTGACCCAAATTCAAGAGGTCATATTTTGGTCACAAACTGACCCCACACACGAAGTTTGACTTTTCTAGACTGATTTGATGAGCACATATGGAAGATTCAAGAAATTACGTGACTCAGAAGTCCTCAAAAAGCCATTTCTCGCTATAACTCAAATACGCTTAGGAAGCTAAAATTCGAACATGATGTCTGTGACTCACTTTTCCATATGAGATTGAAATCGAAAAATTTGAGCTACCTGCCCCTTCTCCAGCCCTCCTCAAAATTTGAGTGATCCACCATTTTGAAATTTATAGAAAAAACAAAAAAAGTGCTCTTGAACATTTTCACAAAAAGTTCCTCAGCAAATTTTGTAAGCGACAAAAAACAAAATTTCCTCAAAAAACTGTTTTTTGCTTTAACTCCCCTCAAAGTGCGCTTAAGATGTTAAAATTTCTGTACATTTGTGTCCGTGACTCACTTTCTCATGCGAGATCAAAAACGAGATTTAAGCTATTTGCCTTTTTTTCAGCCCTCCTCAAAATTCGAGCGATTCGCCATTTTGAAATTTATCGAAAAAACAAGAAACCTGTTTTTACTCATTTTTTAGAGAAGCCTCTCATCAAGTTTTGAGTGAATTTCATTAACCCCCGCCGGGGCTACGCTTGGGGAAAAGAATTATCGATATAATATAAATATCGAAAAGTTGCACATTTGCAGATGATTACAAACGGTCTGAAACGCAAAAATTTGAAGACCCCATCTCCCCCGTCCTCCCTTTCCGAACGAGGTAGGCTGTAATAGCTATCGCTTTTAGTTAAAAACTCGGCTAAAAAAAAACTGTAATATAACACGATTTGTTGATACGAAATTAATCAGCGAAAAACTGAAAATTTCATCCAATCAGAATGCTTTGAGTTTATCATAAAAATTTTAACTACATCGAGTAATATATTTAAAAGGGAATCAAATGGCATTTCCGCATACATTTTCATTTACAAGGAAACGACTGGAATTATAGAGTATTTATAATGACTGGTCTATATTCTAATTGGTCATATGTTACGCGCGTAATGACCAATCATAACGCTAGAATGTGATAAAATGTAGGTAGTTTCATTTCTACCTTCCTAAATAATATCGTTCAGTTTTCAGTTAACGACAAAAATTCGTTTGTGATTTGAATCATCAGCTGATTTGTGTTTTTATTTTACGAGTTAGTCGAGGTAAATTTACCACGTTCCAACTTGCTGATTGGTTGTTACAGGCGTGACGTATGACCAATTAGAACATAGACCAGTCATTATAAATACTCTATATTAATACTCGACCAATAGCTTATGTGAGAATTGATTGATAAAATGGAAGCCTCGTATATGACCAGGGATGAGTCGTTCACTTTTGAATCGTTCACGTTCGTCGTTCGCGAACTTTTCCACCAAAATGAACGTGAACTGAACTGAACGAAATCAGAATTACCCAGAACTCAAACGTGAACTGAACGCATCTTTTTTTTTAATGAACGTGAACTGAATTAAACGAGATTTGACCATGAACATGAACTGAACAGAACGTGTTTTTCCCTCAAAAATGAATATAATATATAGAAGCATTAAAAGCCAAAGTTGCTATTGGGGTTTTTTTTGAGAACGTAATGAAAATCTTTCACGTCCGTGAACTTTTGCCACGAAATGAATGAACGTAGCTATTTTTTTAAATGAACGTGAATTGAACTGAACGAAAAAACTTTAAGTATGAACGTGAACCGAACCTCATAATTCTATTTTCAATATGAACTGAACGTGAACGCGTTCACGAACGACCCAACCCTGTATATGACAGTTGGTTCTTGTTATGCTCATCGACAAAATGGTGCTTGAAGTATTATAACTGGCATCATTTATGAAGCACATAGCTATTGGTCTAGCAATGTCTAGTCGGTGTTTTTCAATCTTTTATTTAAAGGGAACCAAATGAATCATTGATGCTCTATTGGTCGTTGATATTATCACCTCATTGATGCTCATATTGACGTTATCAGTAAACAATGCACTTGAAAAAATAAAATTAAAATTTTTCACTCGATCTTAAATGGTATAACGTGTTATAGGCCAATGAACTTAGCATCAGACTATAACTTTCATGGGTTAAATATCCTTTATGTAACTTCAAACTAAGAAATGAAAATGAACGAAAATCTACGAGAAGGCTAAAAAAAGGTTATTTCAAAATGTTTGAAAAATAAAAAAATCCCAACCGCTCAGAATGGTTTGATTATTGAAAAAATGTCTTTCATGTAATGCCTATGGTCACAAGTAATCACTTTAAGCTGCTAAGAGAATATATACATTCCACCTCACATCCAATATTTTTTCAACTTTTCACTTTAATATCCCGCACACCCCTATAGGGAGTTATTATCAAAAATTGATGCTGGGGACATATTTAGAGCAAAATATATCGCGACTTTTGCGAAACAAAATTTTTAATTAGGCGGGCCCGACTACAGGCCTTATTTACACACCTTCATTAACGCAATTACTTAAATTCGTCATTATTGCAGAAGTAGGAAAATACTATTCAGCCAGCAGCAGCAAAAGAAGTAGTGTTCAAAGTATGGGTAGCACGTCCAGTATTTTGGACTATACCCCTAGATCTACTCCGGCTACTCCAAGGTTCGTAGAAACCAGGTAGGTTTTTATTCTCGTCCACGTACGGGTAACCATGTTAAATTATAATGTCGTTTTATTGTGCAGCGGGTCTCAAAATACCACTCCGCATAAGTATAACAAAGGCGACATCGTAGCCAATTCTAGCGGCGTGCGAAAAAAATTCAACGGCAAGCAATGGCGTAGATTGTGCTCCAAAGAAGGTTGTACCAAGGAATCACAAAGACGTGGATTTTGCTCTCGTCATCTTAATCTAAAAGACTACTCTATGCGTCCGGCTACAACTGTGCCATCACTTTTCGTTAGGTATTCAACGTTGAATATTTTCAATTCTTTATTCGCTGCGAATACATCGTTGAAATATTATTTATTATTATCGTGTTTTAGAAATCGTCGTAATAATAGAAGCGCTTTAGATAATACCAGCGAAGAGACGTCGTTGGATTCGGAAACATCACCAAATAGCAACGATCGTAGCAGATTAGCCGGCAGGTTTGATTCGGATGAAACAGAAGCCGCTAATATGCTAGGTATCTTTTCACACTGCGTGTATATACTTCAGGCGTTCTGTTAGACATCTGCTTGCAAATAATTGTTGGTAATGTGATTCTTGGTGTAATTGTTCGAGAGCAATCTTATAAATTCTTGGTGAATCTTTAGTTCGTTTATACCCCACGAAGCCAGTTTAAAGGGAGAAATTGTACTGCAAATGTGTAAAGAAGAGAGAAAAAACCAGAAATAGAGTTGTTTTTATTAGCTGAGTTTTTTAATGGAAACGATAGCTATTACAACCTACCTAATTTGTTTATAGTTTGAAGATATACTCGAAATCTGAAAGAATCTGAATCTAAAATCAACATGAATCACATTTATGAATGTATGCCAAAACGAACAAACTCAATAATATTTCTAATAAATCTTCCCCAAGCCTAGCTCGCCTACGAGGCGTTGAACCATCCAAAAATCAGTTTTTTGCATTTCCCTTCGCTTGTAATAATCGCTTTGAGAAAATTGATTTTTTTGAAAAAATCTCATTTATCATCTAAAATAATTTTTTTTTTTTTTTTTTTAAAATAAAAATTTCATAAATTTATGTTTTTTTATATATATTTTGTTTGTATTATTAATTATAAAATTAATTTTTTTTTTGTATAATTTTAGATTTTTTTATTCATTTGATTATTTAAATTTTATTCCCTTCAACTTTACTAAGTAAACGAACGAAAATTCCCAAAGTAAGTGAATGACCAAGAAGAACTATATTCTGTGTAATACCGAAATT